>JASVEL010009918.1:0-165679 GCA_032618575.1 Nicotiana noctiflora
CCCATCTTACTCAAAACACTGAAACTCCTTTCCTGCTCATCCGAGCTCTTTATATCACATTCATTGACCAAACTGCGACCTTGGTCCTTACTTCAAATTCCATACCACTCATTGCACCTCACGTGCCGATATACGAAAGACACGATTTCCATCACAACTCTAGAACTGACGATAGGCTAATACTTCATCACATAAGACTTTCCATTTAAATCACTTCAGGAGAACTATAGCAACATACGGCGAATTCTCATAACCATCGAATATGCCAATCTCTAAGTAGTGGTCCAAGCCACCATAACCCTTTCCAAGATCCGCCTACTCATAACAGGCCCTAACAGAAGAATACTTCAGAATAACATCAATCACTGCAGCCGACAAGCCTCAAATGCACCGCCATAAATCACATGCATAACTCGATCACGCTGTATGAACCGATCACTGACACCAATATGCCAACTCAACTATGGCTAATCAATATACTTCCTTCCAGTTTATCCTTGATTGCCTTAGAAATGTTAATATCTCCCTTCAATACCTAACTTATCACCCCGAGTGACCTTAAATCATGAGGCCATGCTGTCTCAAAAACGATGACCATTTCATGTCTCTCAAATGCTACACCACAAGTCAAAACATCATAGAACATTTTGTGCCTTTCTTCATAAGTTGCTTCAAAAGCTTGACTCTCAACTGTACTTATAGACTCAGAATTATCAGGCACCACACTTTACCTCTTGAATTCACTAGGACCGCTATTGAGAGCCATCCGGCTCTAACTTGTCCCAGTATGCAACAAACTCTACTGAATTTTATAACATATGAATACACTCTTGATAAAGCACCCAGCGGGATCACTTCCCGCGAAGCCTCCACCTATACGAGGCATAAATCATGAATCTTCCCTCAAGTTTGAACATGAGCCAGTAAGGCTAACCATAACATGCATTCAACAATTCATATACTCAAATTACCACTCATGGTCCTTTTTCGTAGCTGCAATAACCCATTAATATGCTAATACCCAGAATTCACGCAGTATAATTAACCATGCGACCCAATCGTAAGCGGTTGGACTCTCCCACTTAGCTCAAAGCCACTATTACACGACTCTCGAACACATTAGAACCATTCTCTCAAGTCATTTACTCTTATTCAACTACAATTCACTTGATCCAACGAACATAACCACATGTGCCCTATTATCACTATGACACCATAGGGTAAGACTTCATTCCAATACAACCAAACATCTTCCCACTCCATGAACCGATCATTCTTTACCAACGACAGCTTAAGACATACTGTGATTCTCACACATCTATGAAGCACCATGTAGCCTTTGTCGAAGTTTCCCCTGCTGATAATGAATGTAGAATTATTATGGACGTAGGAACATCAAAAGTCCCAACGTCATGCCATACAAATCTCAACTCTTACTCATCAGCAAGTTTCAAAGAACTTTTGAATAGCACTTAAATACATCGCAGGCCAAATCTGATATGACACATGACCCATAATTTGATCGTTGATATGACATTCTTTCACTTGACACGAAGCCATAAGATACATCCTGCTAATCCATGATACTAACCTTTATCATTTGTACGTCATCATCATAAGACAACCCAAGACATTCGTTTGGTACATGTCCTTCTTATGACAGTTAAACTCACTTCCCCCAGTATCTCTGTTGCTAGTTGAACCCTTCGCTAAATAGACATCTCATACGAACTATATAGTCTTTATTACCACCAACTATCTTTAGACCTATATCCACCTCGTGATTCTACCATTACTGCGACGATTTGGCAGTTAAGTAAACCTTCTCAAGACCGTACTTATCAACCGAATGTCAGAACCTAGTGCACCCCCATGTGCAAAATTGAATGGATCTCTCAATACTTTTGCATTATCGATATGGATGACACGCGGTAACAGTGGATGAGTGAATTCTTGGCTCCCTTATAATCCTTCTGTAGCATCATGAATCGTCAGCACATACTTAATACCGAGTGCGCAAATTTCAATACACGAGTGGATGAAAAGGAACACATGATATAGGATTCAACTGAATAAATGACGCACGATAAGGAATTCAAAAGAATTGAAGAGTTTCCTAAACAGTTACATAGCCCCTCGTAGATAAATACAGACGTCTCCGTATCTATCAGCGAGAATCTAAGTAACCGGTCTGTATCCCGTGACTCCTACGAACCTAGAGCTCTAATACCAACTTGTCATGACCCTAGTTCACGAATCGTGAACATGTCATGACGGCACCTAGTTTTCGGGGCTAAGTAAGCCTAACACAATGCGGAATATACACTTTCATGAACAAAAGGTAAAATAACAGCGGAATGATGTAAAAGAAATGTAATAAGTGCCCCTCGGCACATACACTTCGCCAAATACCAGAAGAAAACACACTACCAAGACCCGGATACTCACGGGTAACACAGACTAAGAAAAAGTACAATTGTGGCTCTATACATCAGGAATGTCTATACAACGGAAATAAGGGGAAACAACTGATATCACTAATGAGAATAGAAGGGGACTCTCCGGATCCGCGGACGAAGCAGATCATACCTCAAGTCTCCCGAAAGTGCTCCTAAATCACCTGTAATGTGCCTGATCTGATATACCTGGATCTGCACAACAAAAGTGTGCAGAAGAGTAGCATGAGTACACCACGGTGATACTCAGTAAGTGCCAAGCCTAACTTCGATGGAGTAGTGACGAGGAAGGTCGGGGCCCTACCGAGAAAAACAATAACATAATGATCAAAACAGTAATAAGCAGGATCAAATAAGAATGAGACTGAAATAACAACAATAAAGTAAATACTGCAACCGTCTACAATTAAGTTAAACAAAGAGTAACCAACACAACATAAATACAAATCAACAAGTCTAGGATCTTCGGGAATTGAACCCGCACTCCCTCTATACATTCAACAACTCAGGATCTACGGGAATTGAACCTGCAGTCCATACATCGGTATCTCTGGGTCTCCGGTAATTGAACCTGCAGCCCTCAGATCTCTGGGAATTGAACCCGTAGTCTGTATCTCAATATCTCAGGATCTCCGAGAATCGAACTCGTAGTCCGTATCTCATTTAGTTCAGGATCTCTGGAATTGAACCCGTAGTTCGTGTCTCAATAGCTCAGGATCTCCAGGAATTGAACCCATAGTCCGTATCTAAATAAACTCCGGGTCTCCGAAAATCGAACCCGCAGCCCTTGGATCTCCGGGAATTGAACCCGCTGTCCGTATCTCAATATCTCAGGATCTCCAAGAATTGAACCCACAGTCCGTATCTCAATATCTCAGGATTTCCGGGAATTGAACCCGCAGTCCGTATATCAGTATATCTGGGTCTCCGGGACTCTAACCTGCAGCCCTCGAATCTCCGGGAATTGAACCCGCAGTCCGTAAACACAACCACAATCAATAAGAGGAAAAAATACAGAGAAATATGAAGTGCATAGCTACAATTACACCAAATCCAGTATCAACAAGTTCCTGGAAATTCAATTAAGACAAGTAAGGCACTTAGACAGATAATCCTATCTAATCATGCTTCTCTAACTAACACCAAATAAATCTTAAATTGAATCAATTAAATAATAAGGATATCACGATTTGAACAGTTCAAGTAAGGTGGTTTTTCAACAATCTGCGCAAGTACACGCCCGTCACCTTGCGTACAAGGCATTTAAATCAACACATAATATCCTCGGGAGAAGGTTCCCCCACGCAAGGTTAGACAAGTATCTTACCTAAATTCCGATACAAAACCGCTAAGAAACGACTCCCTTGCCACGAGTATCCGACTCCGAGTGGCCCAAATCTAGTCAAACCAATTACACATTGTAAATAACATCGCAAGTAACAAATTATAATGATAAAATTAAAGCTACAGCGCGAACATGGGTGAAATGACCAAAATACCCCTCCAGTCATCGGCTCGGAATCAAAATATTTTTATATTTTCAGAACCCTCGTACTCTCACGAGTCTAACCATACCAAAATTATACAATTCTCATGTCATTTCGACCCTCAAATCAAGGATTTATCATTTTTCAACTTTGGCGCTCAAAATCCCAATTTTTACCATCCAAACACAGATAAAAATATAAACCAGCAGAAATAATCATGGAGAAACATCAAAATAAAGGTCTGATATTTACCTCCTTGAAGAGACGAGAACAACGCCGCAAAAATCACCTCAATTGGAGTTCTAGAACTCAAGATATGCCCAAAATACTAAACTTCTCGGTTTTAAACACCGTCCAGGCCCATTTACCGCTTTTGCGGATAATTTTCTCATATACGGGACCGCTTTTGCGGTTCTATTTCCGCTTTTGTGGTTCCGCATCCGCGGTCAAATTCCTCTTTTGCGGTTCTGACAGACACCAACACTTTTCTCGGCATGGAAACGAGCATAAGCTTCCTCATACAATGTCAAAATTCGACGATTCTTTTTGTTATGGCTCCGAAATTACGATACGGATCTAATGGTTTAAAAAAAACTGAATTTGGAGATCGTTTACTTAATATGGTACCCCTTTATGTTCAAAGAAGCAATGTTGAAACATCAAATAAGAGCGTGATCACAACCCTAAACACACCCGAGCCCCCCGGGACCCCAATCAATCATACCAATAAAACCCAAAACACATTACGGAATTTCTCGAGGCCTCAAAACACATCAAACAACTCTAAAACCACGAATTACACCCTGATTCAAACTTTATGAACTTTGAAGTTTCCAACTTCTATTTCCGATGCCGAAACCTATCAAATCGCGTCCAATTGACTTTAAATTTTGAACACACGTCCAAAATGATATATCAAAGCTACAGAAACTTTCGGAATTCCATTCTGACCCTCAGATCAAAATCTCACCTATCAACCAAAATTCGCCAAAATACTAACTTTGTCAATTCAAGCATAATTCAACACCGGCCATCACAAAAATATTCCGGACACACTCCTAAGTCCTAAATCACCTAACGAAGCTATCCGGACCATAAAATTCGCATTTCGAGCCCGATATCAAAATTTCCACTTCCGGTCAAGCTTCTTAAAAACCTTCAAATTCCTATCTTTACCTAAACGACTCCAAAATGACCTACGGACCTCCGAATTCATTTCGATCGCGCTCCCAAATCCAGAATCACTATACGGAGCTATGCCCAATCTCGAAATTCCAAACGGACATCGATAACGCTGAAATGCACTTCAAGTCAAACTTATGAAATTTCTTCCAAAATGCTAACTTCCACAATAGGTGCCAAAATGCTCTCGGGTTATCCAAAACCCAAACCGGGCATACGCCCAAGTCCGATATCATTATACGAACCCTCTGAACCCTTCAGATCCTGATTTCGAGGTCGTTTACTCAAAAATCCAATCCTAGTTCATTCTTTCAACTTAAAGCTTCTGAAATGGGAATTTTTATTTAAATTTAACTCCATCTCCCTGAATTTAGATTTCGACCGTGCAAACAAGTCATAATACCCGAATTGAAGCTGTTCATGGCCTCCACGGAGCGTTAGTACTCAAAACAACTGGTCGGGTCGTTACACATGGCAGGCCTAATCACTGCTCTATAAAACTTACCTTTTAGTAACAATGGCACTTTTTTTTCACACAGGACTCCTGATGCTAACCTCCACTTCATCCACCTCACCCCTATACGGTAGGTGACATCCTCGTCGATCTCCCCGATCTCCCGAATAACTAACCCATGGTACTTGAAAGAGTCAAACCTTACTTCCCCTCCAGCTTCCGTCGGCTCGGCACAAAATTTGCACTCAAGGTATTCCGTCTTCGTCCCTGCTCTATCGGGTAGGGGTAAGGCCTGCGTGCATATTACCCTCCCCAGACCCCACCATATGGGATTATACTGGGTAGTTGTTATTGTTGGTATTCCGTCTTCGTCCTGCTCAACCTGAAGCCTTTACACTCAAGTGCTTGTCTCCAAACCTCTAGCCTCTCGTTAGTGCCGCCTCGTGTCCCGTCAATTAGAACTATGTCATCAGCAAATAGCATGCACCATGGCACCTCCCATTGAATATGATAAGTTAGTGAATCTATCACCAGGACAAATAGGAAAGGGCCAAACGCAGACCCTTGGCGCAACCCCGTAACAATCGGAAAATGCTCGGAGTCACCTCCTACCGTCCTAACTCGAGTCTTAGATCCATCATACATGTCTTTAATCACCCTGATGTAGGCAACCAGAACCCTTTTAACCTCCAAGTAGCTCCATAAGACCTCCCTAGGCACCTTGTCGTACACTTTCTCTAGATCAATAAACACCATGTGGAGATCATTCTTCTTATCCCTGTATTGTTTCACCATCCTCCTAATAATGTGGATAGCTTCTGTAGTAGATTGCCTTGGCATGAACTTGAACTGATTTTCTGAAATAGACACCATCCTTCGCACTCTCATTTTCACCACTTACTCCCAAACTTTCATGGTATTACTCAGTAATTTGATACCCCTATAGTTGTTACAGCTTCAAATATCGCCTTTGTTCTTATACAACGGAACCATTGTACTCCACCTCCACTCTTCAGGCATCCTATTAGTCTTAAATATAACATGAAGCAACACAGTAAGAAATTCCAAGTCTACTCTACCCACACACCTCTAAAGTTCAATTGAATTTCGTCTGGCCCGGTAGCTTTTGCCCTTCTCATCTTACGCATTGACTCCATGACCTCATCGACCTCAAGTCCCTACAATAACATAATTCATGGGGACTCTTGGTATTCCTTAAATCACCTAGTACAATATCATGATCCCATTTCCTCTTAATTTGGTCATCCCCCATCAAACCTTTTATGTCCTCGTCTTTTATGCACCTCACTTGGTCCAGATCCCGAGTCGTCCTTTCTCTCACCTTAGCGAGTCAGAATAACTTCTTCTCCCCGCCTTTGTTACCTAGTTCCTCATACAGACGACCAAAAGCCGTCGTCTTAGCCTCCGTTACTGCCATCTTCGCCTCCTTCCCAGCTACCTTATACCTCTCCTTGTTCGCTCTCTTCTCCTAATCACTAGTGCTCCCTATTAACCATAGGTAAGCCGCCTTCTTTGCTTCCACTTTACCTTGGACAACTGCATTCCACTACTAGTCTCCTTTGTGGCCAGCGATGCGGCCCATAGATATCCTTAACACCTCTCTTGCCGCCTTTCTTATACAGTCCTCCGTCGTAGACCACATAGTGTTTTCATCCCCATAACTTTTCCAAGCTCCCATTACTGATAACTTTCCTTCCAGCTCCTGAGCTTTATCCTTAGTCAAGGCGCCCTACCTAATCCTCAGGCGGCCTCGTACTGACCTCTTCTTCCTCCTTATCATAATACCAATGTCCATTACTAAAAGCCTATGTTGCTCTGCAAGGGTCTCACCTAGGATAACCTTGCAGTCCTCGCACAACCTTCTGTCACATCTCCTGAGGAGGAGATGGTCAATCTGAGTGATTCACGTCCAAGCAATGGTCGTAGTCAATATAACTTGGTCTAATAAGTCCAATATTGATCCCACAGAGAATTAACCTACCAATTGCAACTATCACAACCCCAAAAGTACTTCCGAATCAAGTTCCCAAACTTTGAATATATCTTTGTGTGAATTTCGAATATCTACTTTGCAGTAATTAAGAATGCTTGAAAGAAAGAATTGAATGTAGAGTAAAAAGAATATTACGAGAAAGACTAAGGTATTGATTTCCCCTATTGATGGAATCCCTTATTGTTATGCTCTTACAAATTGTTAATATCTTCTATCAATCATGAACGCTATGTATATCGTAACCCTCTCCCGAGCAATTACAATAATTTACTAGTGCACTCTCCCGAGCTACCCTAGCTAGCTTTAATTTGAATAGTTCACTTAAGATTGCACCCAAGACTTCGTTATTCCTAACCCCGTCTTTACGCCTAAAGTTATAGATTCCTCCAATAACCTAGGTGTGGTGTTGTTCAACAATAAACCTAAATATGCACTCTTTTCCATGTTATGCACACTAAATAGGCACAGCTAATTGGGGATCCTACCAATTAACTACAACAATAATGAAGTTGAACAAATAGAAATCTAAGTCACAATTTGCAATCACATAAACGATAAGTTCATCACCCAATAGGTTCCATCAAAACCTTAGAATAGAATTTAGCTACTCATGCTTGAAGAAACAAGAATAATAATTGAAATCATAAAGAAATAATTGATATAAAATAAAAGAAGGAGTTTGAGAGGAATCTCTCTTACTAAAAATCTTGCCAAAGTAATGAATTAAAGATAACATGCCTCTATGGGGAAAACTAGGACTTTAAATAGAGGTTTCTAGGGCTAAAAACTAAGTTTGAGTACAATTAGGATAACTATTGCGGCGCCTTCCGCGGTTCGTTCGCGGCCGCGAGTGGACCGCGAACATGCAACTTCAGAGGGCTTCATTATTTGCGGTTCATCCGCGGCCGCGAGTGAACCGCGGATGAACAGTTCGTCTGATTCTTCTCTGCTTCTTCAGTCCCTCTTCACTTTAGCTCTTCTTTTGGCCTTTTCATCAACCTAGGACTCCAAAATAGCTCTTTATAGCATCCAATGTATCACATGTACCTATAAAACACAAACGAACACTAATCAAAGCATTTTGTCCTCATAAACAACATTAATTCCATAACAAAGTGTGATTATTTAGGGTATAATTATAGTCAAATTCACCTATTATCACTGAGTTTTTGCCACCGAACTTGGTAAGTAACCAAATGCCCCTCCCGCTTCGGAAAACTTGAGTTCACAATCAGTAGATCAAATGCCTTTTCAAAGTCCAACAACAAAGTGCCCCCTCCGTTCTGCTCCCCAAAACCAAAGTTGCCATGCACCTCAGTATAACCACCTAAAGACGACCTAATATGACCTTTGAAATCTCCTCCTATGAATAACCTCCCGAAAGGAGAAATACTACGAATAATGTCATCCAACCCCTCCCAAAAGTGCTTTTTAATCTCGTCATCCAAGCCTGCTTGCGGCGCATATACGCTAACGATATTTAAAGTACACTCACCCACCACCAATTTAATAGTCATTGGCCTATCATTCACCCACTGGCCTCTTCCACCGAATCTCTAAAGTGGCTATTTACCAGGATACCCACTCCGTTCTTACCCCTCCGAACTCCAGAGTACCACAACTTATACCCATTCACGATTTTCTCCCTCGATCCAACCCACCTAGTCTCCTGGACACAAGCTATATTAATCTTCCTCATTTGAAGGATCTTTGCCAACTCTATAGACTTACTAGTTAGTGAACCTATGTTCCATGACCCAATTCTCAAACTATAGGCTCCATTGACTGATCCTGGACCTACACTCTACCCCATACTCTTCCCTCTACTCAGCCCTACCCGAGGACGTGCCCTTAATTTGTCATCCCAGGCTGCAACCACTACACCTACGACAATCTAAAGAAGACTCGCTAGTGCACAACGGACAATGAATCTAACTAGAAGGAAACAAGTGACTGCTAGTACATTAGTTGAATGATTGAACTATTGTGAACTGGAGTAACAACAATTTAGCTAACACCAAAAGGGAAACAGTAGAAGGGGAGGTACCAACTCCCGAGAACCAAACCTGTGTTGATTGTTGTACTCGATGTAGTTGTACGTTCACGCACCCCTTCCCACTTCCCTTTGCTGACGTTCATCCAAGTTGCTCTCCTTTGCTAATGCTCGTGCGCTCAACTTGTCTCCAAAAACTTCGAGAATTTTCCTAAAAATATAGAAAATACCACGACCCAAAAACCAAAAAGGGGATGTCACCACTACCACTGGTGTAGCCCTGACATTATCAGGGAAATGTAGGGAAAGGTAGAGAACTACAAAAAATTCACCATCTACTGTGGTACAACAAAATGAACAGATCAAAACTATAAATCGTTGACTAGATCTGCAGATTAAACAATCAAAAGTATTTCAAAAGAAATCCTAAAGAGATGGGTAAAAGTCAGAATGTTGAAACAATCCAAACAACTAATTTTAACATTAAACATGTAATAATATTTCAAACAAAATACTCCAAAAACAATTGGTGCGATTATCCTAAAAATAGCAGACAACTGTCAGAGCTACTAATCCAATACAAGTTGCTACTTCAAATAAACTTTCTAGTAAAACGACCACAAAGCAAGAAAAGGCATTCAAGAAAAAGCCAAATTTAAAAGTAAAGGGTAAATGCAAATATTGATAAAAAGCAGCCAATGAAGCGGAATAAACGATGAAGTAGAAGGAACAATAAAAAATAAATAAATTAATAAAATCAAAACAGTAGCAGATCTCCTTTATATCTACTGCAAAACAAGCCTCATTAGCTACGCCTCCAAAGAAGGGGAGGAGCATAGGAGATGAGGGGAGGGATGGGTTACCTGCTGGTGGGTGTTACAAAAGGAGGAGGGGGTGTAAGAGATGAGGGTAAGGAGGGGGTTACCTGCAGGGGTGGGTGTCACCGGTGTGGCTGGATGGCCTGGTTTTGACCGTTGGGGTGCTACCTAGTTTTGACCGTTGGCAGGGAGAGTTCATGCAAGAAGAATTCAAAGTAGGATATGGAGAAGGTGGAATATGGGCAAACCTTACCCCTACGTCGGGGGTAGAGAGACCGTTTCCGGAAGACCCTCGGCTCAAAAAATGAAAAGAGACCATAGATTTGTAACAAAACTAGAAAAATAATATCAGTAAGAGACAACAAATAAATGGAAAGGCAATATAAATACTTTGGAAAATGAAATAAAAAGAAAAAAAATAGTGTGAACACAACATAAGCCGCCATCATTCCTAGACCAAACACTATCAGACTAGCCGGTACAAAGAGGAAAAATGATCGATTACCCCCTAACCTACAACTCTAATGCTTGACATCCACACATTCCTATCAATAGCCGTGCCCTCGGATATCTTAAGTCGCGCTATGTACGGTCTAATTACCTCGCCTCAATACTTCTTAGACTTCATCTACCTCCTCTCATATCTGCCAAAGTCAACCGTTCACACCTCCTAACCGGGGCATCTTGGCTTGTCTTCCGCACGTACCTGTACCATTTCAGTATCGCTTCTTGCATCTTGTCATCCATATAAGCCACACCCACCCTTTCCGGAATATCTTCATTACTAATCTTATCCAACCTAGTGTGCCCGCACATCTATCTCGATATCCTCATTTCTGCTACTTTCATCTTCTGGATATGTGAATTCTTTACTAGCCAACACTCAGCCCCATTTAACATGGACGGTCTACCCACTCCTCTATAAGACTTACCTGTCACGCCTCGAACTTGGACCTGGACGTAGCATGACACCTGGTGCCTGACTACTATGACCGAGCAAACCAACTAACTGGGTGAATCAACATGTGATATCATAACATACTGAAAGCGGAAGATAAACTAACATATGCTGGTATATGAAAGTCTGGATGATATAAATCAAAGTGTAGAAATACTAATACAGTTCTGAAACATATTTATAGCCAACATAGCTTAATATAAAAAGCTTGCGACTCTGTCTAACTGCTACTCTAGTCTATGAAGCCTCTAATGAAGTACTGAAAACACTGATTGTCTGACAATACTAAAGACTATAGTAATGATAATGCCCCAAAAGTTTGGATCACCAAATAGCTGGTACGAGAATCCTAACACTCTGAATCATCAACATGTAAATCATTACTTGCATCGTGAGATACCGGTCCTGGGCAAAAGGGACGTCAGTACATTTGAATTGCATTGGTATGTAAAGCAACTGAAAGAAAGAATTATGAATGCTGAACTGAAACTAAGCTGATAATTGAGAATTGATAATTAATAACTGAGATGACAACTATTGAAACTGAAACTGAAATGATGATTAATAGCTGAACTGATAAATGGTAACTGAAATGATAACGGATAACTGAAATAATAACTAATAATTAAACTCAACAAAGGAAGTAATGATATGAATACTTCCTCTTTTGGATAATGAACAACCTGTTTATCTGACTATTAAACTGCGGCCTCAGGCCCAATATATATGTGCACAACTGTAGCCTCGGGCCCAAGTATACGTATACATAATAGCAACCTCAGGCCAAAGATGCATAAAGCATAAACTGCGACATCAGGCCCAAATACAGATGTTCCGTATTCAGGGATTTAAAATTAGGAACTGAGAATCATACTGCAGTACGTGATAGTCACACTTAGTTATATGATACCGGAATACTGAATAGAACTAGATTGGGACATATATTCTTGAACTGATTATGAACACTGATACTTCAATTGTTTATGGCATACTGAGTAATCTATACTAAGACTCCAGGATCAAACCGAAGTCTATATTGAATACGCATTGAGCTCACAACGTTCAGAATGAAAGTCATGAATGAGTTATGAAGCTAGAGAATAGAAGTTTTGCAATTATTCAAGGAACTAGGCTAAACTATATTTCTGAGGTAATTAGTAACGTGGTAAAAGAAACATGGTGTAAGTAGAATCATTAACATTCCAAGACATAGAGAGTTATCCTCGCATACCTTAACTTCCTGCTCTTGAGCGTAATACAATATTCACCAACCCTTTCAACTTTAATCTATATCAATACAAGTCTAATGGATTCCATATTAGCAATAATTCTCATATTTTGGTTACTTAGGCATTTCTCAAACACTTGGTGGCATAAAGCTTCATACTCCTTATTAGTGTTATCTCTCCACCCAATAACTCATTCTCTTGCTCCTATATAAATTATAAAGTCTCAAATGGTTATAATCAACATCATTCTTTATCACCCATATGGTAAACAACACCCTTAAACAATAATCAACAATCAACTAAACCTATAACCGTTCATACTTTTCTATCAAATCCATCAACTCATATCTCATGAACTAGAGTCTATAATCATTAATCCAACGCTAGAATCAATTAGAGGGTGAATACATTACCTTTTTGAAGTTCAATCCCTTTGAATTCAAGCTATAGGATTCCTTTTCTCAACAATGATGTACAAATCAAATATCTAATGATATGGAGGGTTTACCCATGTTAATAAGATATTGGGAAACTAAAATTAACTAAGAATCATCATTATAACTTATCTTGGATGGTGGAGGGACCCTTAAGGAGTTAGGTTTTCGAGAGCTCCTCTTTCTAGAGCAAGTTTTTGTGTTTTGGGGGTGTGGGAGATGAAGTAAGGCTTTAAAATGACCTCCCAAGTGCGTCCCGCACACTTGAAGGCCTGACTATGCACTTGACTGCGCAAAATGGTAGTAACACTGCCACAAGTGTGCGGAAATGCACTGGGCGTGCATTTACATACTATTCTGTAAAATGCACATAACCTTTTGCACGGATATCCGTTTGGGCTCCACAATATATAGATGAAAATCTATTTCAAATGCCTACAACTTTTGTGTTTTGATTTTGCCTAAATACCTTACAAAGTTTCACTAAATCATGCTGCAAGTCGGGCCTTTTGTAACCTTAGCAGATTTTATCGAATCTTGTACACCTCACTCTTCATCTTGATTCTAAAATAACTATTTCACCCATACTCATCCCGTTAGGACTTCATATGTCTAAAATATCAGATTAATACCCATTTAATATATCCACACTATGAGCATGTGATTTTTGCCCCAAGCAAATAAGTCCAAAATAAATATATACAAATGGTTTTTGTGTGAAATTTATTGATCATTGTACTAGTGTTTGTTTCTATTTATTGAAAATAAAGCAAAGAAAATTAAAACAAAAAAAATACAGTTTGAATTAATTAGAAAATACCAAAAAATACAACATAATTACTCTTAATTCTAGGAAAATTAGAAAATCAAAAGAAAAATACAAAAATACAAGAGATAATAAATAAAGTGATAATAAAATACAGGAAAAACAAAATATATACAATACAAGAAAAAAAAATATATAAAATACAATATGAAAGAAAACCAAAATATAAGGTATAATACAAGAATAATACAAAATACAAAGTATTTGTGCCAAAATGACAAAATTCATTAGCCCAATTAACATTTCACAGACCAGGCCCAAAGGAAAGACACCGGCCTGCCTATACACAAGCCCAAACGACGTCGTTTAAAGATGCCAAATCTGGACCGTTGAAAAGCTGAATCAAACGGACCAAATAATTAATTAAAATGATGCCGTAAAGTTGAAACAATCACAACCGTCCATTTAAATGATCTAACAGACGAAAGGACAGATTTACTTAAACCAAATTACGCCGTTAAGTTGAATCAATCACAACCGTTCCATTAACTAATTTAATGAACGAGAGGAAGACTTCATTTAAGTCATACGACGCTGTTAGTAAATCATAGCCATTCCTTTAATCTAATCCAACGGCTGGGAACCATCGTTACAAGTTTAATATATCTATACCCCATCCGTTCATTCGTTCATTATACACTTCACACCCTAATACCCCAAACCCTAGCCACCACACTTTTCCTTCCCCCTCTCCACCTGGGCCACCGGAACCCTACCGGTGGTCCGCTTCTGGTCATCTTCTCCGGCCAATTCTCATACCCCCGAACCTTCCCCTTCTCCTCTATCACCCCATCATACCAGTTCCGTCCAAAACCCCCTCCTTCTTCTCGAATCTTGAATAACAGGTTGCCGGAACACTAGCCGGCGACCACCAACCTTTGAAGCCTCCAGCCTTAACACCCTAGGACCACCTTGAGCCCCTCTTTCACCCTATCCAACCCTCTTCCCTCGAATCTAAGCCTAAACCGTCGAATACAAAAAAAATATCCCGCCGGAACCCTACTCCGGCGGATACCCCAAACCAAAAAAAATCACCAAACAAGACTCCAAGAGTCTGTCTAAAAAACCAACAGTCAAAAAAGACTCAAGGCCTCTGAGTGACCGAAAAATCAAGAACCAGAAGGGAAAATGAAAGAATTCAAAAAAAAAGATGAAGAAAAAGAAGGAAAAAGAAGAAAGAAAGAAAAGAAACCAACAGAAAGCTAAGTAACCCTAAACCCCATTTTTTCTATCATGCTTCGTTCTGTCTCCATTATTTGCTAGCCTGAACCTGTTGCATGTTAAAAGCTTTTCTGTGTCTACTTGAAATCGACTATATACTCTTATTTTCTGATCTATGTCATTTGATTAAATCGCATGCTTTGTAGTCATTTAATGTTCTTGCTTGATAGATCTTTTTTGATTAAATGTTCTGATTATTTGGATTCAACCATTATCAAATTGTTCCTCTGAGTCCTGATTAATCAACTGTTTAGTCGTATTAGAGTTATATTTGCAGGTCTATTTAATACTGGTTATTATTGCAATACAATTTAACTCTTGACTCTTCTGAATTTCTGAGTAATTAGTCTTATTAGGGCTATGTGTGTAAAATGTTTAATATTGGCTATTATTGCAATGTAGTTTGACTTTTGACTTGTATGGGTCCCTGATTAATTAAAAGGCTATTTATGGCTATGTTTGTAAAGTGGTTAGTTCTGAAAAAGGGTTAATTAGTTCTAAACCGGCTATAATATAAAGTATAAGTATCAGGGGTTAGGTCTTAATTAACATAAAGGTGGTCGGGTAAATACACACAAAATATAGGGGTAAAAGGGAAATGGGTAATTGGTATTCTGAAAATAATTTGGAAAGAATAAGGGTATAAAAGACAAATATGCATGGTTTTGATGTAATTAGCTGAACAATAAAGGGCATTCTAGGTATAACTAAATGGTAAATAGGTAATAAACATTAGCAAGTGAGGGTAATAAAGGCATTTACCCCTAAATGGAATGATAGAGAATACCTTAGAACCTTCTAGCAGGGGTTCAAGTGTACGCCCTTAAATTTACCTAGACTAAACTGAAAATAATTAAAAAGAGTAGGGGTGGGAAATCTGAATATCTAATTCAAATTTCCCTCCCATTATACTCTATAAATAGGCCCCTTTAGTCCTTATTAAACGGGTTCAGAAGATTTAATACACTAAAATACTGCTTCATTACTGCTGGTTCGAGTGATATTTTGGACTTCTGTTCGTTGCCCTTCATCTGTTTGATTGAATTCACTGGATATTCTACTTGTTTGGTTGAATTGGCTAGGTTTTCTACTCTGAAATCGCGTCTGTTGATGTGTTAATCTGCATTCATTGCTGTTGATACTTGGTTGCTGCCTATCGCTGATTTTCTTCTCCTTCGTCCCTTAGAACTCATTGTTTTATATCAATCTGATCAGGTACACTACTACCTCTCATGGATGTAACTGAAGTTTGAAGAAATGGAATGAGCAGTAGTTTCCTTTTGTAATTATGTTTTGTCTTATAGCTTGATAATTAGACTTCCTGTAATTCATTAGGACTTTGGGTTGTAATAAGGACTTGGACTGTTTATGAACTTTAAATTCAGATTACATCAATAGTTAGATAGTAATATAGGAAATATACTGAATAGACCAGCTAATATGATCACCTAGCTCTAAAACTGAAACTGGTTAAAACTTAGTCGATTCATTTGTAAATCTACAACTATTCTGAAATCAGAAGTGTAATACAAAAGTGCCTAGATACTTTGTTAATCGAATTCTGAATCAGTAGCTATTTAAAAAATATGAATTAGTTAAAATTTAAATCGCGTTAAATGGCTTAGTATCATTTAAACTGGTTTAGCTATAAAACTTGCGTTAAAACATAGTGGAATGATGTAAACAGGAATTTGAATAGGAATGAAATGCAAATTGTAATTTGAATGTGTTTGGTTGAAGGTTTAGAATAATGTTCCCAGTTAAGCAAAACAACAGGGTAGTTCTGTATCTTAATAAGTAGTGTTTGACTGATAAATAATATGTAGATTAGACTTAGTTAATCTAATGTGACTAAACAATAGTATTTACATAGAAATCAGTATTAGCATGTCTAGTGAATTTCTGATTCTGAACTTAATAATATCTGCTTATAGTTCTGTTAGTTTATTAAAAATATTAACCTGCCTTGGACCTAGTAGTGATTTGGGCCTGGTCGTAAATAGAGGCCCAGATCCAGTCGAAATGGCTTCTCTGCCTGTGGAAATGGATACGGAAATGTTAGCCGGGCTTCAAGTAGTCAAATGCACCTTGGTGCACTCCTGCTAGGTTAATCCAGATTCCAGGCCCAATAATTAATAATGGCCTGGATCTAAATAGAGGATGATATAAAAACTGTTAATAAACATTTTGATTGAGGAAAAAACAGAATTAGAAAACTTAGTGATATTTAGGTGTACCTTAAAAAATATGAATGAGACGAGCCTCGTCATGAAAACGGACAAAAAGGGGCCCTCAAATAATAATTATAAAATATTTAGACTCGGAAGGATCGTTAGCTAATTTCACGATCTTTTCCCAAAAATAACAAGAATAGACACCATTAGGCACAACTTTAACATACTTTCACTTGAACAGGTGCACATTTATGTGACCCAAATCTTACTCCCAACGAAGTCAAAATATATCCAAAGCCATAGGCGTACTGGTATGGTGTGGCCAAGGATGTATTTTCACGACGTTGCAAATTCTTAAAATTCAAAAAAAGCGGAATACTTGCATATGATTAAAATATAAATTGAAATCAGATAAAATCAAAACAATAGTTGAGCAACCGTGCTAGAACCACAAATTCCGGGAGTGCCTAACACCTTCTGCCGGGTTAACAGAATTTCTTATCCGGAATTCTAGTTTGCGGACTATAACAGAGTCAAACTTTCCTCGGTTCAGGATTAAACCGGTAACTTGAGACACCATTATATTCTCAAGTGGCGACTTTGAAAACTTAAATAACTAATCCCGTTCTGACTCTCCTTAAATTGGAAAAACTCCTTCTACGCCCTCACGGGCATAGTAGTATACATCAGTAAAAAAAGGAGGTGTGACACACACCTAGTCCAAATGTATAGGGTGTTACATTACCTTTATGTTTCAGTGGAACATGTTTGTCACACAGGACTCCGGACGCTAACATCTATTTCTCCATCCACCCTAATGTGATGCATGATATGTCACAACCCAAACCCTGGTCGTGATGGCGCCCAACACATTGCTAGGCAAGCCCGATCATCTTATCCATTTAAACCAGCCAATTATAAATTAATACCGATTAATCGGCGTAATTAGCCTGTTTTCATAACAAATCAAGAAGTGTAGAAACGAAATACACAAATACCGTCCCAACCAAATCGTGGTGTCACAAGTCTGAGCCTCTACAAATGAGATCCACTACACAATCAAGTCTAAGAAGAGTGGAAACAACAAAATGGTAAAGAGGAAGAGGTCAGGTACTGCGGACGTCGGCAGCTACCTCGACGTCTCCACGGAATGGTGATAATACAAGCAGTTGCGATAGCTCGACTGCCCTCCTGAACCTGTATATCTGCACAAAAAGTGCATGGGAGTGGGGTGAGTATATTTCAACTCAGTGAGTAATAATAATAAATAACACTGAAAGTGGGAACACCTGTACTATCACTAAACAGTTCTAAGGGTAACCTCACAGGTAAGTCATCTCAACAGCGAATACCCCCAAATTCCAGTCCACATTTATCTCACCAGGGTCCCACACTGACCTAGTCCTCACTCGTACTGCTACGGCGTACAGCCGATCCAATGTATATATATGTATACATATGTCTATAATGCAGCGGCGCATAGCCCGCTGCGATGTATATATATAGGTATATATATGTATAAGTATAACGTTGCGGCGTGCAGCCCACTCCAATACATATAACGCTGCGGCGTGCATGCTCGTACTCATTAATGACTCCATCGATCATTTCGATCATAACATACCACACTGGTGACATGACACCTCAGCATCGTCCTATGCCGCAACGAGCACAACACAGGCTCCAATAAGAACAATCTGAACACACCCGAATCATGACAACCGACTCACACAAAAGAGCTATAATTCAAATTCCTCAATACCATCACAACACATAACTGAGACCTCGTCTCACATCGTAGAATTATGGTACCTGAATCCTCCTCGAAAGGTCATAACATCACGTGGCCTTGCCATAACTCATGATTCTATCCAAACACTATTACTCATGGAGCACCTCAAGTCACCATGCTCAAAACGGTCAGCCACACACATATCTAGGTCTAAACTCAAGCAATCAATCACACCTACGGTGATACAATTGATATACGCTATCAAATCCTGAAAGGACACAATCGATGTGCTATTCCCCGAGCGATACCCAATACGGACTATTCCTCAGAAGCTAGGAAGTATTGTATACCAGGTAATATATAACTAACTCTATTTTCACATTACACTGTTGCGGTGTGTAACCCGCTCCAACGACATACCCGTGGCAGCATGCCACCCGATCCGAATACCATACCTGTGGTGGCGTGCCACCCGATCCACGCATAAATCTCGCGGCGTGCCACCCGATCCAGATATTATACATGTGGCGGCGTGCCACCCGATCTACGAATACATCTAGCAAAGGGAATGCACATCTAGTCAAGTCGCTCATTGCAACAAACATATACATAGCCTCAAGCTCGGCCACATGAAACGCATCCGACAAAGTTCCTCAATACCGGAACTGAATCAATGGTAGATACCTCTACACTGACATCCGCCACGAAGGCCCAACTGACAAAGCAATACCTACCAGTCGTCCGCTGGCCCTAGGGTACATCTACCCTGCTGGAGCATGATCTGATGCGCTCTGCCAGGCAGTTGTGACATTTTCCTAACATAGTCCATATCACATTAGTCTAGAGAACCTGACTTATGACAACCAGTCTTCAATCATATATCATTATTCCAATTCATCATATCAAGTAACGAGATAGCCACTAGGGCTTCCAATTTTCAATAACCGCATACACATGATACACCACCACTGCGTAGGCGGATTACGAGAACTTCTAGTCTCTAACACATATGTAACACATGAATCACTATGCCTGATTCCGTACTCCACCGTACAAATACATAACACGCATCAAGCATCCATTCATACTACGTAAGCCATTCAGAAATTTTCCTATGCCATCAAAAACTCAATCATCACTGTCAATCCAACAAGAGGATACCACAATACCACTAGAGATTACCAGTTTACATTACCTTGTACTTTGACCATATACTCTGCTAAATCACTAGAATAGCAGTACCATTTTCCTTAATCACCAGAAGGATTGAATTCTCAGATTATCTGCAGCTGCCCACGCTGCTTGGGAATTTTTAATGACTTCCCATATAATATGAACTGATCTCAAAACCTTGAACATGCCGTTATCAACTTTCCATAACACATCGCATATACCATACTATACCAAGATACATGGAAAATTTCTATTCCTTTCCTACGCCGCAAACATCGACGCACTCAACTAGTCAAGGACCTTCATGATCCCATATAGAAGAAAAGTCATTACACATTCCATGCTTTGCATACCGATAGGAAATATACTCATTTTCCAACCACGGTAAAACACATCACAACTCTTTCTTCCAGTTCATTGCATAAGTTTAACTGCCAGAACTGAGTCCTTTTTACCCGCATCGAGCTACGCAACTGCCAGCACTCAAGGGCTTTGTTGCACCATATCTGCAAGACTCATTACTTCGAACACGTACTAGGAGTTACTCGTGTCCTTTTCATACTGTTCCGGTTTATTATCATCTTTAATTTAATATTCTCCTTCACCGGAGGATCACAATACCTCAACTCAGGTTACCACACGAGACTCATACACAAGACCACACGGTCTAAGGCTCACAGGCCACTGAATACTCCCTCAAATGTTTCCCAGAGTACCACAATCTACAACACTTCACTTGACGAACTTCCTGCGATTTTGAATTCGTTATCATTACTCTCCAATATAGATACATAGAATCTCATCATTCACATAACATAACACAAGTCTTGATCCCTTCTAATGAGACCACAGTCTCTAGCCACATACACCACCTTAAGACACCTGACCGTTACAAGCAACATCTTGAACATCGCAAGACTATTCTCGGGTGTCATTCGCCCTTATTCACTTATAATTCAACTGTCTTATTGAACAGAACCACTCGTGCCTTGTTAGAATCCTGTCATCGCAGAACATGATTACATACAGGTACAGTTAGCTATCCTTCCTTCCTATGCACCGAACATTCTTCACCAACAGTAGTTCAAAACGTCCTAGTATTGCTTCACATCTACGAAGCACCATAACCTTTACCAAAATTTCCAACATACTTAGAGACAGAATCAACATAGCACCCAACCGTGCAATCAGCTAGTCAATAGCAACCTCCCCAACTTAGCTCGAAGCCGTATTTCAAAGCACTTTTAACCACTCATAGCGTTCTTATTCAAATGACACCACAATGTTATAGTGAGATTGAACTCAAGTCATATACAAGCTTTGGCAGAGACTCAAATCCTCATAAACCTTAGCTCTTCTGCAATTCTTGCATTTATACACACTCAACAATTAAGCCTACTCTTTAGGTGATAAAATCTTTTCTAAGTCCCAAAATTTTCCAAAATTTCGACAGAGTTCCCTTTGTAATTTGGCCTATCCACCTGCCAGAGAATCACCAAAATCATCCTAACAATACACTCGCAACTCGACAAGACATCACAATGCATCTCAACAACATAAATCTCAATACTACAAGAATTATATCATCAAAATTAGTACATGAACATGCACCGCGCCTGCTCACATCATAACATATATCAAATACCTTTCACCCCAATACTCATAGCACAGCCAATTCGGTCTTCTTGCGTCTGAACTCATACTACCACACGTAATGCACTTTACCTTTCCACTAAGGAACACAAACATATTCAACACGCCCATAGCTAGGGCTACATAATAGATCACAATAAGAATCGAATACCTTACAGCTCACCTATTATCGAAATGCCATTTCCACAATTAGGGACAATACTGATCGTATGAACTTCATAATACCGGCTCATAAAATTAGCACCACGGTGCCCAAGCCATAGACATAGATCCAGCCTCAAGTCCTCTAGACTAGCCCGACATAAACTCACAGAGATTATATGTCACCCCTCGATCGAGAAATCATAAGCCATCAAGGCAAATTTATCACTAAGCACTCGAGTGCGCACATCAATGTGCAGAAGGAATTTCAAGAATAATACCTCAAGCTAAATCAAGTACGCACGATAAGAATTTCAAGAATTTGAGGTGTTTCCTAAAAGGTTTGTAGCATCCCGAGGATAAGCACAGGCGTTCCCGTACCGATCCACGAGACTCTACCAACCGGCTCATGACTCGTGAGACCTGTTAACCTAGGCTCTAATACCAACTTGTCACAACCCAAACCTTGGTCGTGATGGCGCCCAACACATTGCTAGGCAAGCCCGGCCATCTTATCCGTTTAAACCAGCCAATTATAAATTAATACTGATTAATCGACGTAATTAGCCTGTTTCATAACAAATCAAGAAGTGTAGAAATGAAATACACAAATACCGTCCCAACCAAATCGTGGTGTCACAAGTCTGAGCCTCTACAAATGAGATCCACTACACAATCAAGTCTAAGCAGAGTGGAAACAACAAAATGGTAAAGAGGAAGAGGTCTGGTACTGCTGACGTCGGCATCTACCTCGACGTCTCCACGGAATGGTGATAATACAAGCAGTTGCGATAGCTCGACTGCCCTCCTGAACCTGTATATCTGCACAAAAAGTGCAGGGGAGTGGGGTGAGTATATTTCAACTCAGTGAGTAATAATAATAAATAACACCTGAAAGTGAGAACACCTGTACTATCACTAAACAGTTCTAAGGGTAACCTTACAGGTAAGTCATCTCAACATCGAATACCCCCAAATTCCAGTCCACATCTATCTCACCAAGGTCACACACTAACCTAGTCCTCACTCGTACTGCTACGGCGTACAACCGATCCAATATATATATATGTATACATATGTCTATAATGTAGCGGCGCGTAGCCCGCTTCGATGTATATATATAGGTATATATATATGTATAAGTATAACACTACGGAGTGCAGTCCCGCTCCAATACATATACTGCTGCGACGCGCAGCCCGCTCCATTTAACATCGACGGCGCTCACTGGGGGTGTATAATGACTTCGGAGGGGCTCCCTAGGACCAAGCGCTATGATGTTGCGGCGCCCGATCCACACATATATTACTGCGGCGTGCAGTCCGATCCAATATATATATATACATATATAACTATACTACTGCGGCGTGCAGCCCGATCCCATAATATACACCAGCGAATGTGTGCAGACTCAGACTCCAAAGGGGCTCCTACAGCCCAAGCGCAATAATACTGCGGCGTGCAGTCCGTCCCACTTGTATATTACTGCAGCGTGTAGTCCGATCCACATATATAGCACTGCGGCGTGCAGTCCGATCCAATTCATATAGTGCTGCGGCGTGCAGCCCGATCCAACATAGATATATATATATATATATAATATCTCATAGTGGGTCCTCGACCCTATCCCAGTCAGTATATACTTGGCCTCTCAGGCCCAGTATAATATCTCACAGTGGGTCCTCGACCCTATCTCAGTCAATATAAACTTGGCCTCTCAGGCCCAATATAATATCTCATAGTAGGTCCTCGACTCTATCTCAGTTAGTATAGACTTGGACTCTTTGGACCGCTCAGCTAGAACAGGGAATCCCACCCCAGGTAGTCTCTCTCAAAGTACACATCTAGTACTGGCTCATGATATGCTATACAATTATAGCTACGGCTAAGTGTATGTATCCAGCATGATATACTACGGCTGAGTGTATGTATCCGACATGATATACTACGGCTGAGTGTATGTATCCAGCATGATATAAGGGTTGCTTAGCTCTACTAGCTCCCCTAATACTCTACAGATCGGCACAAGGCCCCAAACATGGCTACTAGCCCAATTACACAGTTATAATCTCATTCACAGTCATAATACACAATACACTATCAGTCGGAAAGGACCAAGTCCAATCCCTCAATCACAATGTCACCACGCCCGTCACATGACGTGCGTCTCATCTCAACATAGCACTGTAAAGTGCAAGTACGAGATTTTAAATCCTCAGTACATTATTTACTATCACCACTCACCTCGAACCGGTAGAAGTCCTAGCTCGCTTTGCGCTTGCCTCGCAAATCAATCTCCTCGGATGCCAAATCTGCTCAAAATCAATGAGAATACATCAATATAGGCTAATTAGACATAACCCAATTGAAATAACTCGATTTACACCAAAACCCACGAAGTTGTCAAATTCCGACTTTTGGTACGCTTCTCGAAAAATTACAAAAGTTACATTTTCGGAATCCTTATCTCAACACGAGTCTATACATATCAAATTCATAAAAATCAAAGTTCATTTGACCCGTTAAATCACCATTTCTATCCAAGAGGGTTTTCTACCCTTTTCAACAAAATTACTCAAATTAAACACCAAATCTTGCAATAGATTCGAATTATACAACCAAAATTGAGTTAAGAGTGCTTACCCCGTCGTTCTCTCAAATAATCTCCCGAAATATCGCCTTACCCGAGCTCCAAATCGTCAAAAATGAAAAATGGGACGAAGTTTGGACTTTATTCTGCTGCCCAGAGACTTGTTCTTCGCGTTCGCGGTCATACTCTCGCGTTTGCGAAGAACAAACTTCCAAAAATGTATTTTTCACCTCTGCTCGGACAGCCTCTATTGAAATGGCCATAACTTTCTATACATAACTCCAAATGTCTATTATAATATGTTTCTGAAAACGAGATTCAATTATCTACAATTTTTGTGTTTGAATCACCTCTAAATTCCTTGTATATAAAAATATATGAGCTTCCGAAGTAGGACCTGCGCGACAGAAATTCCTTCTTCGCGAATGCGAGGCACTGTCGCGAACACGAAGAACTCAAGTCCCAGATGACAATTCCTTCACCGTGAACGCGAAGGACTGTCGCGAACGCGAAGGCCAAAAGTCTCAGAAGCCAATTTCTTCTTCGCGAATGCGATGGGACCTCGCGAACGCGAAGGACAACACCAGATACCAGCAACATCACTTCAAAAACTTCCAAAAATGACCCGTTAGGCATCCGAAACACACCCGAGGCCCCCTGGACCTCAACCAAAAGCATCAACATGACTTAAAACATTATACAAACTTGTTCCAATCATCAAAACAAGTCCTTAAACATGGAAATCATCAAATCAAAGCGAATTCAAGCCTAAGTTTCATCTAAAACCTCCGAAACCAACATCCAATCAAAAACCTGACCAGACGATGTCCGAATGACCTGAAAATTTGCAGGCATATCCAAAATCACCTAACGGAGCTACTGCAACTGTCGGAATTCCATTCCGACTCCTGGATAAAAATCTCACCTACCATTCGGATTTCGCCAAAATTGAACCTTAGCCAATTCAAGCCTAAAACTACATCGGACCTCCAAATTCAATTCCGATCGCTCTCCTAAGCGACAAATGACCTCCCGGAGCTGACCGAATCATCAGAATTTTATTCCGAGCTCTCTAAATCACAAGTCAATATCCTGGTTGACTTTTCCCAACTATTCCTTCTTCTAAGAGACTATTTGTCTCAATTCCAACCAAACTCAATCCGAATTGACTCAAACTCACCAAACATACATATTGAAACATGAACAAGCATATAACGGGAAAAACGGGATGATAACATCACATGATGACGGGTCGGGTCATCACAGATATCCTCGTCGATCTCCCCACCCCCTAGATAGTTGACTCTAGATACTTGAAACTTTCTCTCTTGGAGGTGAGTGGTGACTTATGAGTCAAGCCTCACTTCCACGCATGCTTCCCTCGTTACTTCGCTAAACTTACACTCTTGATATTTCATCTTAGTCCTAATCAACCTGAAACCTTTAGACTCCAGGGCCTGCCTCCATACCTCCAATCTCTTATTAACGTCGCCTCAATTCTCATCATTTAGAACTACACCATTGTCGCGCCCTCTTTTTTCCCCCTTTTTACGAGGAAGAAGGTCTAATTTTTTATATTTATGGGGGTAGTAACTCATTTCCTTTTGGGAATTGGATATTTTGTAGAGCCGCCACCTAATAGATTATGGTGCGTGAGGGCACTTAGAACGATTAGCTTTTGGATTGGTTTTCATTACTAGAGATTTAGGGTAAGGGCTCGAAATAACCTTAAGGGGAAGGTGTTAGGAATCTCTCGCGGTCCACAATGGTGGGTCCCGGCCGAACTTATACTTACAAATTAGTCCATTAATAAATAGATAGTTGATGGCGATGATTGCAAATAAAGCATGTTGGGCATCGTATAACTCAAATAATAAGACAAGAATTTAAATAAGTTGTGTGCATAAAAAAAGAAAGTAAAGTTTTCAAGTGAAGATGATTTGGGAAAGAGGGGTCCTAGGTTGGTTAGCCTATAGGATCATATAAGTACAATGCTCGGTAATCACTCCTTAGAAAGGAGCTATGTGTGGCATTAGCACACCAGTCATCATATCCATATCTACCCGTTCCACCCCTTAATGGTTATTAGCGCGAGTGTTGGGTAGCGGTCTCTATTGCGTGCTATTACATGTCCCTTCTTAATGATCATGGAGGAAATTTAGGACATCTACCTATAGTTGGTTCTTGACAGACACTTAAAGTTTAAAAGGAGAAATACCGAGGTAACAAGCAAGAGCACATATGACTTTTGAAAATAAAAATATGAAATAGCAGATAAGCGCTCGAGTTCACCTCCACAGATAATGCATGTAAAACAACACGACTCAAAAACAATAAAAGCCATATTGTTAATCAGTATCCTCGGACATGATCTAAGCGAATATCAGAACACACGAGACATGTAGTTTAAAACTCAGGGGTAGGAACTCTATCAATTTTCCTACCGATTTTTAACCATGTTAGAACGTCATTAAGCACTAAACACAAAAAGGCAGTTGTCACACCTCCTTTTTCACCTACACCCGCGAGGGCGTAAAAGAGTTTTCCATTTAAAGGACAATTGGAACGGGATTTATTATTAAGATTCAGAGTCGCCACTTGGGAGATTAATAGTGTCCCAAGTCACCGGTTGAATCCCGAACCGAGGAATTATGACTCTGTTAACAGTCCACGAACTAGAAATTTGAGTAAGGAATTTTGTTAACCCGGGAGAAGGAGTTAGGCATTCCCGGGTTTTGTGATTCTAGCACGATCGCTCAACTGTCATATTTAATTTTATCTGATTTCAAAACATGTTCTAACTTATGTGCCTTTTATCAGTAACCCCCTTTTATTTTTATTTTAATAAGAATCGCAACGTCGAGAAAATGCATCTTGAACCACGTCGCACCAGTGCACCCGTGGTTGTCAACACATTTCGACTCCGTTGAGATTTGGATTTGGGTCACATAAATGTGCACCCAAATTTTAGGAAGGTAAATTTATTAGAACCGTGCATAAAGAGACTAGCGTGTTATTTTATTTGGGGAAGGCCGTGAAATTTGTTAAACGGTCCATCCCGAATTTTAAGTATTTTAATATAATATTTATTGAGGGCCCCGAAATTTATTTATTTTTCGGTGAGGCTCGTCTCATCATTTTTATTTAAAGGTCAATCCCTAAGTAACTTTGATTTTTTACTTACTATTTGTCTCTAAGAATAAAAGGAAAGTAATCCCAGTTATTTAATATTGGTAAAAGGCCAAATCCATATGATCTGCTTTCAAATTAAATCCAGCCCAATAACTTATGAAGTGAAGATGAAACATGCTTAGCAATTCGTTCAAAAAAACATAGATGATTAGACCATATGAGCCTATTATCGAGGAAACCAGGCCCATGAGAGGTGTTATTCAATTTAGTTGGGCTGTTGGACAAGAACCATCTGGGCCACACGTTTGAGCCCAGAAGCACATGTCAAATAGAAGTATTATAGGATTAGAGTTGGGGATTCCAATTTCAACTTTAATGGACAACCTAGATAATTTTAATCACCAATTCAACTCAATAATGCAATTTACTACTCAAGTGCTTGGGTGTTCTTCCTTATTTTATATTAAAGGCCAGGTGAAATTCCAATACAAATCAAATATGCAGAAGCCCAAAATAATGTGGATCCCTTACAATTTCCAATTACTTGTATTTTAGTTATTCTTATTTACGAACAGGTCTAATGTGAAGAAAATAGTATAACCAATTCCTATTTTACTTAAATAGCCAACGTGAGAATTAACTTTCATTTCAACTGATCTAATAAGCATGGCATTCATAGACTGAGGCTGCTAAAATCCAAGTTTCACTCTAGAATTCAATTATTGCATGCTAAACAAAGTAAATTCATGTAAATGTTCAATCTAATTAAACAAGCACTAACTATTACCTCTTAATGAAGAACTAATGAAGAACTATTTGAATCAGCTAATATTAAATGAGCACCAGTGCATGTCATATATGGGTTAACTATTGCAAAACTAACTACCACTAACACTTTCACTCAGAGGAAAACGAAACAAGCATCATCAAATCCAAGTCACAACAGTTCATAGTCCAAATAACATCCAAACAACAAAACTTAAACAATATCCTTGAGCTAAACTGAATGCACAGATCCGGGAACCAATTGAAATAGATTTCAACTATTATAACAACTTCATTCACGAACTCATTTCAGCATGTTTAGCTCATAGTCATTAAATATAGAGCTGTGTACCTAGAGAGCGAAATGTAATGAGAAGGAGAAGAAGTTAGCAACAGCAACAGGCAACACACAACAACAATCACTTAGCTTCAACCATGAATTAGTGAGGAGTATAAAATGATCTTTTAAAACCAAGAGAGACTGATATAATCAACCAAACACAACATCATCATGCATAACATGAACCCAGGAGCACTCTGCACTTTCAATAACACCAGAATTTCACCAGAATCACCTAGTAAACTTCTGAACTTTTAGCAATAAACAAGGAACAAGAAAATGTGATCCAATAAACAGAGATTTGAAAATGTTCAATGAAACAATATATTTTCTATTTTTTGTTGTTTTTCTGAATATTTGAGAGAGCTTACGATCTAAGAGAGTTTGAAATTTGAATTTCAGGTCTTTGAGGCTTGAATAATATTTTGGGGGGGGGGGGAATTGGAGGCTAGAAACTTCTTCTACAAGGCAAATGAATGCCGATTTATAGGTGAACAAAATACTAGAAGCTTCTATGACCTACCCTTCCCTAAATAGGACCTGAATTTCCCCACATGTGACCTCCCCAAATATGAGATTATTCCCTTCATTTATTCCCTAAATTACCCTTAAAACCCTCTTAAAATTACTGATCTACCCAAACACCTTTGAAATGAAGCTTTAACACCTATATTGAACTAAACTAATGTTAAATTACTTATCTACACTAAACTCGGCTAAATAAAGCAGTAATCACTAAGTCCATCAAACATCTAACAATTAAACTATTCCGATGAGGCTTCAAAACTAATTCAAACAATTAATTAGCATAACGACTTAATCTGTAAATTTTAACTAACTGACTTTAACATTCAAACCAAACTGAAAATCTAAAAACCACTAATTGTAACAGCATGCAGATAAACAGAAATAAGAAAAATAAAAATGAAATAAAAGTAAAAATCATGATACTTACTGATGAAAAGAAAACTTCGGCCAGTTACAACTTTCCAATTTGACCATTTTCGGCGGACATTGAGCGTTAAGACTATTGAATTCCTCATCAGTACAACCTAATGAACATCTAGTATCAATTTGGGATGAATTTGGCCTACTAGGGTTTTGGTCAGAAAACTTAAAATTGATATTCGAGCCGTTCTGGTTACATTCGAGCCAAGCGACTATGGGGGTTGGGTAGAAGAGGAAGAGAGGATGCTGGGGTGTTAATTTGGGGCCATTTTGCGTAGGTGACGTCATGGCCAGAAAATTTTCCGATGAATATTCGAGGGTTTCCCGTGAGATTTAAAGTAAACCAATCATGGATTTGGATAGAGGAAGAAGAGGAGAATATGGGGTATAATTTTGGAGTCGATTGGAGCAACTGACGTTCACCGCCTCCGGCGCCTCCGGCGGTTTAATACGAGGAAGACAATATGTCCGTTCAGGGTTAATAGGTATTAGGACAATTTTATTTAAATGGGGGATGATTCGCTTCCAAGCAACGGTCGTAGTCAATATAATCCGGTCAATTAAGTCCAGAGTCGATCCCACAGGGAATTAACCTATCAACTGCAGCTTTCACAACCCAAGAACACTTCTGAAACAGTTTCCCAAAATTTGAGTATATTGTTGTGAAGGTTTTTTAACTACTAACTTTTGCAAGAATTAAAGACTTAAAAGAAAGAATTGAATGTTGGGTAAAGAATATAGAGAAAGACTAAGGTATTGATTTCCCCTATTGATGGAATCCCTTCTGTTTATGCTCATACAAATTGTTAATATATTCTATCAATCATGAACGCTATTTTTACCGTAATTCTCTCCCGAGAAACTACAATAATTTACTAGTGAACTCTCCCGAGCTACCTTAGCTAGCTTTAATTTGAATAGTTCACTTAAGATTGCACCCAAGGCTTCGTAATTTCTAATCCCTGCCTTTACGCCTAAAGTTATAGATTCCTCCAATAACCTAGGTGTGGTGTTGTTCAACAATATACCTAAATATGCACTCTTTTCCAAGTTATGCACACTAAATAGGCACAACTAATTGGGGATCCTACCAATTAACTACAACAAGAACGAAGTTGAACAAATAGAAATCTAGCTAACAATTTTTAATCACATAAACGAGAAGTTCATCACCCAATAGGTTCCATCAAAACCTTAGATAAGGAATTAGCTACTCATGATCAAAGAAACAAGAATAATAATTGAATTCATAATCAAAGAATCAATATAAAAGAAAGAAATAAGTTGAGAGAGTTCTCTCTTACTAATAATCTTGCAAAAGTAGGTAATAATACAATGCTTGCCTCTCTTGGGCGAAATCTAGGCTTATATAGAGGGTTTAAGTCTTAAAAATTGAGTTTTTACAAAATTGGCCTTCAAACTTGCGGCAGTTTTTGTGGTTCGTTCGCGGTCGCGAATGGACTGCGAATAGACAACGCCTCTGGTTCTCAACATGTTCCGCGAGCCTATTTTTTCGCGGTTCATTCGTAGTAGCGAATGGACCGCGAATGAACAGTGTTCCGGATTCTTCATCTAAAATTTTATGCCAACTTCACTTTTGCTCTTCACTTGGCCTTTTTACCATCTTATGCCTCCAAAATAGCTCTTATTGTCTCCAATGGCTCATGTGTACCTACAACACACCAAAAAACACTAATAAAAGCATTTTGCCATCATAAACAGTATCAATTCAACAATAAAGTGTGATTATTTAGAGCATAATTATAGTCAAATTCACCTATTATCAGTACCCCACACTTAAACCTTTGCTCTTCCTCGAGCAACCTTAATCACACTTTAGGCCAATTTTATTAATGTCTCCCCCAAAATATGTCACAAAAGCTATCTTTCATGATTAACCTAAGATATGCACAATCCTTACCTAATCGTAAACTCACATGCCATCACATTATTGCTTACTCTAGTTATTATCACAGACTTGCAAATTTACCGTTTTCCTCTTGACTTACATGCCCTCACAAAATTTATTGAGAGAAGTTCCCACACATAAACTATTTAGAACATGGAACTTATAGATATAGGAAAAATTCACTCACTCTCAACAAAGAACATTCATATGCTTAAAGACACACCATAAGCTTGCCCCTAGTGTAATACTCCACTAATTGAGTTATTCAATCATAGATCAAGAGGTCTTTAAGGGTTGTAATGTTGGCTACGAGACGGGTAAGATACTTTTGGTTATAGTGGCTAACCTCCCTAAGCACTTTTCATTCTTTTTCACAACTTCTCTTTTAGTTTTCTTCCTTATGTCTCACCTAAACATTCCTTCACTTTTATTTGCTTTTAATCCCCAATTTTCTTTTGTTGGTGTAACTGGCCTTTCTATTTTACATATATACATTGATTTTTTTTCTTTGTTTTATCATTGTTTTGCAACGCATTTACATTATTTTGCCAGTTCACCATTTTCTACCATTCATTCTTGATATTTCCTTTTTCAACTTCCCTTCACCCCACACTTAGACTTTTGCATAGTCATTACAACACAAGTGCTTCTAGGAGGTAAAGTAGAACAATATAAGATTTCAATTTTTCCTGAACATTCAAGGGTTATCAAAGAATAGGCTTTAAGCTCAACGAGGTTAACTAGGATATTATGTACGGGTGAATTCATGTCTTATTGATTTATGGGGTTACACAAAGAAATGCCTCTATCATCTCTACAACCAAACAACTTCTATTTCGCTTTGCAAACATACAGGGCAAGTTCTAGGTATCATGTAAAACATATAATGTAAGTAAAATCTCACACACACATAGCATGCAACTCATTTATAATCCGGTTCATCTACAAAGTCCTATCAATGTTCAAGCAAGCTGTATTGTGCAATTTAAGGCATATCCTAGAATCTACAGTCAAGCTTAGATCATACATTGTCAAGTTTAATTAAGTGTTGCTAATGTGCATACTTGGCGTTACATGTTAACCTTTGCCCTCTAATCCTAAAAAAAGAAAAATCTACCTAACCCGGTTCAATAAAAAAACCCTTGGAAAAGAACCGTGGTCAAAAGAAAAACCAAGGGGGAGGTGATACACTACCTATAAAAACAAAACAAAAGAAAGAAAAATTCCTACATGGACTACTTCCCTCAAGAGTACTTGTCCTAAATAGTCCGTCATCAGGAAGATCCCTCTACTCATATTTTTGGATTTTTCAAAATTTTGATTTTTATTTTGTGTTTTTATTCCGACTTAGACCCTTAAGAATCCCGTCGCCAAGTGTCCATCATCGGGCCAAGCCAGCTAATATAATTTACAACTACATCTACTATATACAATATATACAAGATAAGTTTCCCACCCCACACTTAAAATCATGCCATGTCCTCATGGCATAATAATCAATGTACAACACAGAAGGGTGAGAAAACTTACCTGGGACCTACCCCGTGTCTAGCAACTTTATCACTTTCTTTTTCACTATATCCTTCGTATTCGGGTTAAGCCTTCTTTTGCGTTTCCTGGAGGGTTTGTGTCCCTCTTCCAAGAGAATCTTGTGCATGCAGTATACAAGGTTGATCCCTTTTATGTCTGCCATGGTCCAACCAGTGGCAGTTTTACATTCCTTGAGTACCTGTAATAGCTTTTGAGCCTGCACATCTAGCAAAGCAGATGAGATAATAACAGGTAAAGTGGAGTTAGGGTCTAGAAATTCATACCTGAGATGTGCTAGAAGTGGCTTAAGTTCCAGCTTTTGTAGCTCCTCAATGGATGGTTTTGCTGGAGAGGTCTCTCTCTTTTCTTAGTGTAGAGGTTCAAACTCCAATTCTCTACCCCAAAACCCCTTACCTTCCAGAGATAGCACCCACTCTGCCAGGCTTTCACCATTTACCTCTTCTAAGTTCATCAGGCATGCTTGAAGTGGATCTTCAGCTGTCAATTCTACCTCATCTGTCTCCACTATCACATCTACTGCATCAATGAGAGAGCAATTCGCGAACTCACCAGGGCACCTCATGGATTTTTTCACATTGAATATGATCTCCTCATCATTCAACCTCATCATGAGCTCCCTAGTCTCACAATCAATCAATGCTCTCCCTGTGGCTAGGAATGGTCTTTCTAAGATTATAGGAATTTCCTCGTCCACCTTGCAGTCAAGAATCACAAAATCGGCGGGAAACACGAACTTCCCCTCCTGGATGAGCACATCATCTAATATACCAAATGGACGCTTAACCGTCCTATCAGCAAGCTGCAATAATATAGAATTATGCCTGGCTCTCCCAATGCCCAGCCTCTTATAAATCACCAAGGGCATAAGATTTATGCTTGCCCCCAAATCACATAATGCCTTTGCAAAGGCAAAGTTTCCTATAGTGCATGGAATGGTGAAGCTACCTGGGTCAGATAACTTCTCAGCAATGGGTCTAGAAACCACTGCACTACAAGTCTGAGTAAGAATCACTATGGCCAAGTCTTGGAAATCAAATTTCCGCGACATCAAGTCTTTCATCATCTTAGCATACCCAGGCATTTCTTTCAAAGCTTCAATTAAAGGAATGTTTACCTAGATTTGCTTGAGCATATCAAAGAACCTTCTGTATTGCTCTTCTTTTTGGTGCTTGGCCAACCTTTGGGGGAATGGTGCTGGAGGCCTTTTCTTCCCAATCACTTAGGACTTTTCTTTTTCTATAACTTTCTCCTCAACATGCTGCTCTACCCGTTCAACTACTTTCTTCGTTCTCGGCTGCACGTCTTTATTTTCAGCTACTGGCTGGATTGTAACTTCTGTCAACCCGGTGGATTCATCTAGTTCAATGGGCACTGGAGTAAGTGTCTCAGCCTATAAATTGCTTCTCTCTCTTTCCTGCTTAGCGTCAAGATCTCTTCCACTTCTCATATTAACTGCCATCAGTTGCTTTGGGATTTGATCCTTTGGCTTTGTTTATGTATCTGCAGGTAATGTCCCTTGAGGACGATTGTTAAGTGACATTGCAATCTGGCCCACCTGTACTTTAATATTCTTGATAGCTGCATCATGTGCATCTATCCTCCCATTGGTTTTGGCATGTGACCTAATTACCTGCCGCATCATAGCTTCCAACCTTGCGAACCCATCGTCATGTCTACCCCCATGTTGTGGTGGAGGTGGATGTTACCCCTGCTGCTGATTATTGAACTTCTGAGATCTAGGATATGGAGCCATGTTGTTTGGTGGCCTCATACCTGCTGCATTATATTGTGGCTGAGGAGGCCTGTACTGCTATGGAGCCTGCTGACCCCAACTCTAGTTACCCTGTCGCTGGCCTCCATAATTTGCTACGTAGTTCATATCTTCATGCTGGTGATGATGTTCTTGGTCTACATCCCATGGATTACCTATGGGTTGGCTAATGCAAGATGTGCATAAACCACCATTGGTAGTGTCTACAATGTGAACTTGTTGCTTGACCCCTGATTCTTCCACCTTCTTTGTTAGGATGCTCATTTGTGTCAATAGAGTTGCCATGTTCTCCTCCAGAGTGTTGGATGGATCCAGAGGTACAGAGTGTACCACTGGTGTAATAGGAGCATTCCTGGACGTCCACCCGGAATTTTGAGCCATCTTGTCTAGCAAATTTTGGCCCTCTCTCCAAGTCTTGCTCAGAAAAGCCCCACCTGCTGAGGCATCTACAATATTCTTCATACTGTCTGAAAGTCCCATGTAGAACCTTTGACCCAACATCTGCTCAGGAATCCCATGGTGAGGACACATAACAAGCATACCTTTGAATCCGCCCCAAGTTTCATGTAGTGTTTCCAGTGGTTTCTGCTTGAAGCTCACAATCTCATCAATTTGCTGAGCTGTCTTGTTAGGTGGGTGAAACTTGTTTTGGAATTTCTTGACCAACTCATCCCATGTTGCAATAGAGTTTTTGGGGAGTGTGTTTAGCCATACCTACGCAGCCCCTGTAACTGAGAACGGAAATAACAATAGTCTGATGGCTTCCGGTGTCATATTCGGTTGCCTCTGTGTCTTGTATATTGAGAGAAAGTTCTTCAGGTGCTGTTGTGGATCTTCAACCTGAGACCCAGAGAATAATCCCTTATTTTGCAACAAGTGTAGCACGTTTTTAGAAATCTGGAAAGACTCAACTTGAATCGTTGGCACAACGATGGCAGTTGCCAAATTATCCGCTGTTGGTTGTGCCCAGTCAAATAGTGTACCTTCTTGCGCCTCATGTGCCTCTTGCATGTTCAACCCAACTTGCCGGTTTGGGTCGTTCACGTCTCCCATGTCGAAATCTAGTTTGATTGGTTGCTGAGATTGCTGAATTTGTTTGATTGCCCTGTTACGTGCCCGAAAAGTTTGCTCGGGGTCTGAGAGTCCTTCAATTAGTTCTCCAATCCTTGCAGATTTTCTAGGCATGCGCCTGGGTACCCAATTCAACAACCGTAAAATTTTTTAATGTAAAGTGTAGAAAGAACCTGACTACACAAGAATCTTGTAGTTCTGTCAATGGCAATTGATAATTCCGTTAATTCCCCGGCAACGGCGCCAAAATTGATTCACGTCCAAGCAACGGTCGTAGTCAATATAATCCGGTCAATTAAGTCCAGAGTCGATCCCACAGGGAATTAACCTATCAACTGCAACTTCCATAACCCAAGAACACTTCTGAAACAGTTTCCCATAATTTGAGTATATTTTGTGAAGGTTTTCTAACAACTAACTTTTACAAGAATTAAAGACTTAAAAGAAAGAATTGAATGTTGGGTAAAGAATATAGAGAAAGACTAAGGTATTGATTTCCCCTATTGATGGAATCCCTTCTGTTTATGCTCATACAAATTGTTAATATATTCTATCAATCATGAACACTATTTTTACCATAATTCTCTCCCGAGCAACTATAATAATTTACTAGTGCACTCTCCCGAGCTACCCTAGCTAGCTTTAATTTGAATAGTTCACTTAAGATTGCACCCAAGGCTTCGTTATTCCTAATCCCGCCTTTACGCCTAAAGTTATAGATTCCTCCAATAACCTAGGTGTGGTGTTGTTCAACAATATATCTAAATATGCACTCTTTTCCAAGTTATGCACACTAAATAGGCACAGCTAATTGGTGATCCTACCAATTAACTACAACAAGAACGAAGTTGAACAAATAGAAATCTAGCTAACAATTTGTAGTCACATAAACGAGAAGTTTATCACCTAATAGGTTCCATCAAAACCTTAGATAATGAATTAGCTACTCATGATCAAAGAAACAAGAATAATAATTGAATTCATAATCAAAGAATCAATATAAAAGAAAGAAATAAGTTGAGAGAGTTTTCTCTTACTAATAATCTTGCAAAAGTAGGTAATAATACAATGCTTGCCTCTCTTGGGCGAAATCTAGGCTTATACAGAGGGTCTAGGTCTTAAAAATTGAGTTTTTACAAAATTGGCCTTCAAACTTGCGGTAGTTTTCGCGGTTCGTTCGCGATCGCGAACGGACCGCGAACAGACAACGCCTCTGATTCTCAACATGTTCTGTGAGTCTGTATTTTCGCGGTTCATTCGCGGTCACGAATGGACCGCGAATGAACAATGTTCCGGATTCTTCATCCAAATTTTTATGCCAACTTCACTTTTGCTCTTCACTTGGCCTTTTTACCATCTTATGCCTCCAAAATAGCTCTTTTAGTCTCCCATGGCTCATGTGTACCTACAACACACCAAAAAATACTAATAAAAGCATTTTGTCATCATAAACAATATCAATTCAACAATAAAGTGTGGTTATTTAGGGAATAATTATAGCCAAATTCACCTATTATCAGGGGAAAAAATTGGGGCCATTGGATCAAAGAAATTTGATGGCCAGGATTTGAAGACGCCAAATGACGTCGTTTAGTTCTAGGGGGAATGGACCAGGTTTGAGGAATTTTTGGGCTAGGCTGGAGACTGATTTGGGCATGGATCACTTAGGCCTAGCGGATTGGGTATAAAATTGGCCCAAAATTGGTCTTTAATTAAAGCCACTCCCTTTTGATTGTTTTTCCTTTTTTATTGGTATTTATATATCTCTTTTTTTTGTTTATTATTATTTGTTTCCATTTTGTATTTTTGTTTTTTACCGGATTTTATTAAAATGTAGAAAAAAAATAAATTGACATTAAAATCTAATTTCCTATCCATTAATTTCTAATAAAAATGTAAACTAAGACATTTTTAAACTAAAAATGCAAGATGGACCATTTTTGTTATTTTCTTAATATTTTGTTCTAAAACAAATTAATACTAATTAATACTAAAAATGTGAAATTAAATCCTTAAATGCAAATGTATTTTTTCTAATTTTTATTATCATGCACAAATAAAAATGCAACCAATTAACACAAAATTCAACAAAATTCACAAAATAATAAAGAAGTCATTTTATTTGAATTTTTTGGGAATAGTTTGCTTAGGGAAAAAAATCACATGCTCACAGCTGCCCCTCTTTGCCCGGAAACACGAAGAGTTTTCATACAAAGACAAGTGAGCGGAAATGAGCGATTTTGCCCATTCGCATATTCCGTGTGAAGCATTTTGAAAAGGCTGACCACACCCTGCTTTTGAGGCTGCCTACATATCCCGGACTAAACAGAAATCAGGTTAGTGTAGTTCGGGTGTGTCTGGTAGATGGGACTACTAGGAGCTGTGATCGCATTGTTGTTGTTGCTGCTACTACTCGCTGACCTCCTTATTACACCGTGGTAAAACAAAAGAAACTAACATAAGCTATGATCTATGAGTTACAAAAGATCCTATCTAAACTTGCTCTTATGTTGCCTTGAACTTGTATCTTGTGTTCTTCCAATGGGATTCTTGTTGTTGCCTCGGCGATGTTTTGCCATTTCCTCTTGATGAAACTTGATTGCTGCAATTTGAAATATGTGCCCATTTTTCAGGCGGGCTCCTGGTTGCTGACGCTTGAAAAGTATTCCCTTGTTTGTCAGGTGGGCTCCTGCTTGCTGCACTTTAAAATGGATTCCCTTGTTTTTCAGGTGGGCTCCTATTTGCTGAATTTGAAAAATATTCCATTGTTCTCCAGGTGGGCTCCTACTTGCTAATTTTAAAAAATATACCCTTGTACTCCAGGTGGGCTCCTGCTTGCTGAATTTTGAAAGATATTCCCTTGTTCTCCAGGTGGGCTCCTGCTTGCTGAACTTTGAAAGTATTCTCTTGTTCTCCAGGTGGGCTTCTCCTTACTGAATTTGAAAGATATTCCCTTGTTCTCTAGGTGGTCTCCTGCTTGCTGAATTTGAAAGATATTCCCATGTTCTCAGGTGGGCTCCTGCTTAGTGATTTTGAAAAGTATTCCCTTATTATCCAAGTGGGCTCCTGTTTGCTGAATTTGAAAGATATTCCCTTGTTCTCCAGGTGGACTCCTACTTGCGGAATTTGAAAAGTATTCCCTTATTCTCCAGGCGGGCTCCTGCTTGTTGAACTTTAAAAGTATTCCCTTGTTCTGCAGGTTGGCTCCTGCTTACTGAATTTGAAAAGTATTCCCTTGTTCTGCAGGTGCGCTCCTACTTGCTGAACTTTGAAAGTATTCCCTTGTTCTCCATGTGGGCTCCTGCTTACTGGTTTTGAAAAATATTCCCTTGTTCCCCAGGTGGGTTCCTGCTTAGTGATTTTGAAAAATATTCCCTTGTTTTCCAGGTGGGTTCCTGCTTTCAACAAAATTGACAAATAACAAAAATTTCTGCCCAAATTTGATGGCTGCGATAGAAATTTTACCAACTATTATAAGAATTTGAAAGCTAAGTCCTATTATCCAGGGAGGTCCTGACAACTTCTAACCATTACGATCCTAAACTATCTCTTCTAAAGGTGTTACTCCCACTATATTTGTTATCAAATGGTCTTAAACTACTCCCCATTATCCAGGAGGGTCCTGACAACTTCTATTACGACTTCCACTATATCCTGTTATCTAGACTGACCTTAAAATTATGTCCCATTATTCAGGAGGGTCCTAAAAACTCTTAATTGAAATAAACTTATATTCCTTCGGGGTACATTTATGCTAGGTTATGCTTCTCATTATTGTTTTGAAATTTAAACTAAGTCCCATTTTTTCAGGAAGGTCCTGAGAATTTCCAGTCATACCTGTTTGGGTGCTGTTTTTCCTTACGGAGGGTTTCTCCGAAACTTCTGCCCCTGTTTTAATCAAAGAAAAATTTTGTCAGTTTAAAATGTGGTTAGTTGTTGGCATTCTCGTTGGGTACATTCCTTCTTCTAACTTTGCTCTGACTTGCTTCTTTTGACTTGCTTTGAAATGCCTCGACTTCTCGGCTGACTTTCAACTCTCTGACTTTGATGACCCAAATATTTTACCCTGTATTGCTGTTTTGTGTTTCTGACCCCTCTTGTGAAATTTTGCTTTTTCCCCACGGTTATCTGATTATTCCACTTATAAGATTTCCATTGGTCCTTCATGCCTTACTTTCTTTTGATATTACTCCAACCCTATAATGTTGTACAACTGGGAAGCTGGTAGGTAGCCTTGACATCCTTCTTTTATTTTTGAATAGAGCTGACATTGAAATATCTTATAGACAGACCCCAAGAGAATGAAATGCAATGACCACGAAGGTTAAGGATAGAAAGACTATGAAAATGAATAATTTGTAATGAATAGAAAAAAGGATAGGACTTATCTGAGTGGAAATGTTGGTTCCATTGATTGTGCCATGCATTTTGGATTAACCAGCCTAGTCTGTCCAACCAATCAAATTTAAATTACCACATTTGTTGTTCCATACTTTCACAACCCAACTTTTTCCAAAACCCAAACCTCACCTGTTTTGCCATGTTTTAAACACCTTTCAACCACAGACTTCTTTCATTTGCCCATCTGAAAACTCGCTTTCGCATTACGGTACCCATGAGGGTTTTTACCAATAAGACTCTCTCATTTTTTATATCTCTCAAAACTCACTTTGCCTTATAGTGCCCGTGAGGGTTTTCACCAATAAGACTCTCTCATTTTATTTCTCTCAGCTCGCGTCGCCTTATGGTGCCTGTGAGGGTTTTCACCAATAAGACTCTCTCATTTTCATCATTTTCCTTCTAGTACCAGAGTGCTGTCCCCCAACATGAATCACTTTACCTGCTCGTATTGACATTTCTTGAAGATTGATCGGAATGTCTTTCTTTGGACCGTAATGCGGCTTTTCGATGGATTTTAGAAAGAAGGGTATAGAGGCTCAAAATAATTCAACATGGGTTCAAAATTACAACTTTCGGAATCATATATCTCGCAACAAACAACTTCTGCCCCAATTTCTTTCTTGGGGTTTTCTGGACTTTTATTTTGTTGTGACTGAACCTCAAAGAGGCTGCCTACGTACCCTTTCGGGATCAAGTCGAATGTAGTTCAGGTCATAAAAATACTTCATTGTTGCGATCTTTCGCTTTCTTCCATTCTTCTTTCCTTCTTTTTCATTTCTTTTCTTCTCTTTCTTTTTTCTTTTTTTTCTTTTCTTTTCTTTTCTTTTCTTTTTCTTTTTTTATTCTTTTTTTTTCTCTTGTTTCTCTACTTAATTTTCCCACTCGGGTTCTCGAGTTTTGTTGTTGATTCCGAAAGAGTGATACGAAAGAAAATAGAATAAGGCTCAAAGGGATAACAAAGGATAAAGTGTTTGGATAGCAGAACAAAATGCCTTCGTCATTTCAATCTCAAAACATGCCAAATACAATTAGGTACATGAAAATAAAGAAATCATACATAATATCTCTTGACTGCATTAGAGTTGATAGCCATTTCTACACATTTCCCTTCCACATCTATTAGATACAATGCACAATTGGACAACACTCAGGTTACAACAAACGACCCCTGCCAGTTGGGGGCGAACTTTCGTTTTGCTTCAGCCCAGTGAGGTAGGATACGCCTCAACACTAATTGCCCTACTTCAAACTTCCATGACCGTAATTTCATGTTATATGCTCTTGCCATTCTCTGTTGGTATAACTGTCCATGACATACTGCTGCCAATATATTTTCATCAATTAGACTCAATTGTTCCAAATGGGCTTTAACCCACTCATCATCGTCAATTTCTGCTTTGGCAATAATCCGAAGGGATGGTATTTCAACTTCTGCATGTGTCACCACCTCTGTACCATATACCAATGAATAAGGAGTTGCTCCTACTGAAGTGCGAACAGTAGTGCGATAACCTAACAGAATAAAAGGTAACTTCTCATGCCATTGCATGGATCCTTCCACCATGTTTTGATGTATGATGTTCTTGTTAACTGCTTCGACTGCTCCATTTGCCTTAGGACGATATGGGGTGGAATTACGGTGCGTGATCTTAAACTGCTAACATGTTTCCGCCATCAGATGGCTGTTGAGATTGACACCATTATTTGTGATAATCACCTACGGAATTCTGAATCGACACATGATATTTGAATGCACAAAATTGACCACTGCCTTCTTGGTCACCGATTTGAAAGTTTTTACCTCAACCCACTTAGTGAAGTAATCAATGGCTACTAGAATAAACATGTACCCATTAGATGTTGCTGGCTTGATTGGCCTAATGACATCCATTCCCCAAGCAACATAGGGCCATGGTGCCGACGTTGTATGCAACTCAGATGGTGGAGAATGGATCAGCTCTCCGTGTACCTACCATTGATGACACTTGCGCACAAAGTTGATACAATCTCGTTCCATACTAAGCCAGTAATAACCTGCTCGGAGAATCTTCTTTTCCAATACATATCCACTCATATGAGGTCCACAAACCCCAGCATGTACCTCGGTCATGATAGTGGTAGCCTATTTAGCATCCATGCACCTCAATAAACCAAGATCTGGAGTTCTTTTGTTCAACACTCCTCCACTGAAGAAAAATTCGCTTGCTAAGCGTCTAATGGCTCTCTTTTGATCCCCCTTGGCCTGTGTCGGATACACTCCCATTCTGAGGTATTCTTTGACATCTTGAAACCATGGCTCACCATCAAGCTCTTCTTCCACCATATTACAATAGGCATGCTGATCTCGGACCTGAATCTATAACGGGTCTATATAAGCCTTATTTGGATGATGCAACATTGACGCCAAAGTGGCTAAAGCATCAGCAACTTCATTATGAATCCTTGGAATGTGCTTGAAATCTATTGATTGAAACCGTTGACAAAGTTCATGCAAACATTGCCGGTATGGTATAAGCTTTAAGTCTCGTGTTTCCCATTCTCCCTGAATCTGGTGTACCAAAAGATCCGAGTCGCCCATGACCAAGATCTCCTGGACACCCATGTCTATAGCCAACCTCAAACCCAAGATACATGCCTCATATTCAGCCATGTCATTAGTGTAGTAGAAACAAAGTTGAGCTGTAACAGGGTAATGTTGCACTGTCTCAGAAATAAGTACCGCTCATATCCCAATGCCATTGTCATTGGAAGCCCCATCAAAGAACAACTTCCACCCCGATTTTTCATCTTGTTCTGATTCCTCAATATGCATTGTCTCCTCATCAGGGAAATATGTCTTCAAAGGTTCATATTCATCATCAACTAGATTCTCAGCTAAATGATCAGCCACTGCTTGTGCTTTCATTGCAGTACGGGTCACATAGACAATATCAAATTCCGTGAGCAAGATTTCCCACTTTACGAGCCTCCCTATGGGCATGGGCTTCTGAAAAATGTACTTCAATGGATCCAAGCGCGAGATGAGATAGGTGGTATATGATGACAAGTAATGTTTCAGTTTCTGAGTTACCCAGGTTAAAGCGCAACACGTTCTCTCAAGCTGAGTGTACTTTACCTCATAAGATGTGAACTTCTTGTTGAGGTAGTAAATTGCCTGCTCCTTCTTTCCATGACATCATGCTGTCCCAGTACACAGCCAAAAGTTTTATCCAAAACTATTAGATAAAGAACCAAGGGTCTTCCTGGCTCTGGAGGAACCAGCACAGATGGACTGGCCAAATACTCCTTAATCTTGTCAAATACTGCCTGACATTCATCCGTCCATCTAACCGCAACATATTTCTTTAGCAGCTTAAAGATAGGCTCGCAAGTTGTTGTGAGCTGGGCAATGAACCTGCTGATATAATTCAATCTGCCGAGCAAACTCATCACCTCTTTCTTGCTCTTTGGCGGTGGTAACTCCTGAATGACTTTGATTTTGGATGGGTCTAACTCAATACCGCGTCGACTTACCACGAACCCCAAAAATTTCCTTGACAGGACTCCAAATGCACATTTCGCTAGATTAAGTTTGAGCTTGTACCTGCGGAGCCTCTGGAAAAATTTCCTTAGGTTTTTAACATGATCACATTTCTTTCTCGACTTTATATTCACGTCGTCTACATAGACCTCAATTTCTCAATGTATCATATCATGGAACATGGTGGTTATCGCTGTCATATATGTTGCCCCTGTATTCTTCAACCCAAATGGCATAACCCTATAACAATACATCCCCCAAGGTGTGATGAATGCCATCTTTTACGCATCTTCCTCATCCATCAAAATCCGGTGATAGCCCGCATGACAATCCACGAAGGAACCAATCTCATGTTTGGCAAAATTGTCAATCAATATATGGATATTTGGTAGTGGGAAGTTGTCTTTTAGACTTGCTTTATTGAGATCACGGTAATCAACACACACTCTGGTGTTTCCATCCTTCTTTGGTACATGCACAACATTATCTAACCAAGTAGGATACCGAGTAACCCAAATGACCTTCACATCAAACTGCTTGGTGACCTCTTCTTTGATTTTCACACTGATATTTGTTTTAAACTTCCTCTACTTCTGCTTGACAAGAGGGTATGCCGGGTAAGTGGGCAATTTGTGGACCACCAGATCGGTACTTAAACCCGGCATATCATCATATGACCATGCAAAAACATCTTTGTACTCAAATAACACTTTGATTATTTCCTCCCTGAGCGAGGCTTCTAAATGGACACATATTTTTGTTTCCTGAACATTCTCCTGATCCCCTAGATTGATTGCCTCTGTGTCACTCAAGTTAGGTTTGGGTTTTTCCTCAAATTGACTTAATTCTTTCTTGATTTCTTTCAAGGTTTCCTCGTCATCACACTCAATTTCTTGCATTACTATTTCACATTGCTTATCAAGACTAGGCCGGAAACTCCTCATGCATGACACATCATTGAAACCAGCATAAAAGGGATTGTACAAGAGAGAAAAGAAAAACAAAATAAAGGCTATCAGGAATGTAGAGAGAAGGTAATTGCATTTCATTAAAATTGTAAGATAACAAGGTTTAACTCATCCAAATGGACGGAACATAGCAATCCGAATTACAACCTTGGAAATAATCCAGATTTAATACTCAAAGGAAAAACAAAAACAAACTACCACTGTCACGACCCGGATTTACCCCCGACATCGGGATCGTGATGGTGCCTACTCGTGGTAGCTAGGCAAGCCACTACATTTAACATTATCCTATTCGTATCATTACTTTATACTCATATTTATCAACAAGAGAAATAATATTAATTTAATAAATACGGCAGACTTTCAAAATAGGGAAAAATAATACCAAGGTAAAACACTAATGAAATCCTCTACCCAAGACGTGGAGTCACCAACTCACGAACTACTACTGAATACTACACATAAAGGTCTGAAAGAAAATAACATAAATCTGTCTGTCTCGGAACAATGAGACCACAACATATAACATAAGTAATAGAAGAGACGCCGGGCCTGCGGACGCCTGCAAGCTACCTCAGTCTCGGAATGCTCGACTCCCACAAAATACTCTACTGCTGCTGCTGCTCCTGCTCAAAACCTGGACCTGTGCAAAAACGCACAGAAGTGCAGTATCAGCACAATCCGACCCCATGTGCTGGTAAGTGCTCTGGCCTATTCTGGCGAAGTAGAGACAAGCCTAGGACCAGACACTCACATAAACCTGTGCAGTTCTATATACATATGTACACCACAAGATAACAAGAATATCAAGTAACAAATTCAACAAGAAATATCATAAGAAGAGAAGCTCAACAGTTAGCAGTAATTATTAAATCAACAATGGAAATTAGAGTATAAGGGAAACAGTTAATATCAAAACAAGGAATAACAAATAGTTGCACGGCATCACCCTTCGTGCTTTTACTCTCATCCTCACCAAATAAGCAAATAAAAGTGCACGACATCACCCTTCGTGCTTTTACTCTCATCCTCACATCCATGGCACGGCATGATCCTTCGTGCATGGTTTAATAACAAGGCACGACATTACCCTTCGTGCATAATCAATATCATAAGGCACGACATGATCCTTCGTGCATAATCAATAACAAGGCACGGCATTACCCTTCGTGCATAATCAATAATATAAGGCACGACATTAACCTTCGTGTAAAATCAATAATATAAGGCACGACATTAACCTTCGTGTAAAATCAATAATATAAGGCACGACATTAACCTTCATGCAAAAACAGTAAACAAGGCACGGCATCACCCTTCGTGCATTATCACTCTTCCTCACCCAAATAACAATCACAGTTAAGGGCAAAGAATGAAAACAATAATCATGAACTATCCCAGCAAGGGGACACAACAATCATCACAACAAGGTCCCGGTAAGGGAAAACAATATACAATTCCACAACCCGGCAAGGGTTCAATAATTCATCTTTAAAATATCTCACAACAAGTATCAACAACGACACACGGTCATGCTAGACACCAGTGTATGGATGCTCGTCACCACAGCCCATACACCGCACTCGATCACATAGCACATAGTACATAATCCTATTCCCTCAAGCTAGGATAGATCTAACACTTACCTCTAGCCTTGAAGTCCAAATTATCCTTCAACTATGGCTTTACCTCGAATTTCAGCTCTCAACTTGCTCGAATCTAATCACAATTGATTCCATTACATTAATAAATACTACTCCCTCCGTTTCAATATATGTGAACCCATTTGACTAGGCACGGAGTTTAAGAAAAGAGAGAAGACTTTTGATCTAGTGGTGTAAAATGGGGCACCTTTATTTTGTGTGGCTATAAATCATTGCATAACAAATAAGGAAAGGGTTCATTCTTTTTGGCACGGACTAAAAAGAAAATGGGTTTACATATATTGAAACGGAGGGAGTATAAAACATAGTTCGGATGCTTAAAAATGGTTTTCTCAAAGTTTATCCCAAAATTTCCCAAAATGCCCCTGGCCCCACGTGGTCGGAACTCGGGGTTCGGACCAAAATCCGGTTACCCATTCCCCCACGAGTTCAAATATGTGATTTGTTTCAAAATCGGACCTCAATTCGAGGTCCAATTCCCCAATTCATGAAAACCCTATGTTCTACCCAAAAACAAGAATTTCTACCATGAAAACCTTTGATTTCTCTTGAAAAACATGTTTAATGATGTTAGGAATCGAAAGAATTAAGTAAAAAGTGACTTACAAGTGCTTTGGAGTGATTTTTCTCTTGAGGGTTCGTGTGTGGTGTGTTGGGTTTTGAAATAATGAAGAAAAGAGCTCAAAAATTCGTTTAAGTATAAATTTGCACAACTGCGGATATCGCAATTGCGAACATTTGTCCGCAATTGCGAACACATCAGGTCTGGGGTCTGTGGCTCTTGCATTTGCGAGACAAGCTTCGCATTTGTGAACTGGGCTGGGTCAATGAAGCTTTCGCATTTGCGATCAATGATTCGCATTTGCGACCATGGGCGGATTATTGAAGGCCTCGCATTTGCGAGGTGTAGTTCGCATTTGCGAACCCAAGGGTTTCTGGACATCTACGCATTTGCGATCAACTGTTCGCATTTGCAAACACTGCCTTGGTCTGCCGTCTTCGCATTTGCAATAAAATCTTCGTATTTCCGAAGACACCAGCTGGGTGAAAAACCAGCTGTGTTATTTTTCAGAAATTGCTCCAACGGCCTATCAAATCTTTACCCGAGCCCCCGGGCTCCAAACCAAACATGTACACAACATCAAAAACATATTACAAACTTGCTCGTGCGATCACATCGCCAATATAACATCGTTTTCATCAAATCAAGCCTCAAGTTCATGATTATCATTCTTTTAGTTTCATAACTTTCAAAATTGGAACTCAAGATTCAAAACACATCAAACGACATCCAAATGTCACCAAACTTTGCAAGAAAGCACATATATAATATTTAAGACTTGTATCGGGCGTCGGAACCAAAATACGAGCCCCATACCAAGGTCATTTAATTCATTTTCCTTTAATAATTTCAGCAAAAACAATTTAATAGAAAAATTCATATCTTAGGCTCTAGGCCTCAGAATTCGACTCCGGACACATGCCCGAGTCCCATATTTTCCTACGGACCTTCCGGGACCGTCCGATCTCGGGTCCGGATCCGTTTACCAAAAACGTTGACTAAAGTCAACTATATCAATATTAATATCATTTTTCTTCAAATTTCTCATAGAATTCACATATTTTATCACAAAATCTTTCCGGCTACATGCCCGAATCATGCACGTAAATCGAGGCAACATAAAAAATAAGGTTCTCAAGGCCTCGAAAATGCGGAACATGTGAGGAAAACAGGTGATGACCCTTCGGGTCGTCACATCCTCCACCTCTAAAACAATCGTTCGTCCTCGAACGGACAAGAGAAGGAAGTACCTGAGTCGGGGAACAAATGTGGGTAGCGGCTCCGCATATCAGACTCAGACTCCCAGGTCGATGCCTTAGGAGGCTGACCTCTCCACTGAACATGCACAGAAGGATAACTCTTCGACCTCAACTGTCGAACTTGCCGGTCTAGAATGGCCATCGGCTCCTCCTCGTAGGATAAATCATTGTCCTATTGGACGGTACTGAAGTCTAACACATGCGTGGGGTCGCCGTGGTACCTCCAAAGCATAGATACATGAAAAATTGGATGCACGGTTGATAAACTCGGTGGCAGAGCTAGTCTGTAAGCCACCCCTCCCACTCGGTCTAGAATCTCAAATGGGTTAATATACCTAGGGTTGAGTTTGCCCTTCTTCCCGAACCTCATCATGCCCTTCATAGGCGACACTCGGAGCAATACCCGCTCACCAACTATGAAATCTACATTTCGAACCTTACGATCCGCATAAGTCTTTTGTCTGGACTGAGCTGAACGCAATCTCTCCTGGATGGTCTTGACCTTGTCCAAGGCCTCCTGTACTAAGTCTGTACCCAACAACCGAGCCTCTCCCGGCTCAAACCATCCAACTGGAGACCGACATCGCCTACCATACAACGCCTCATACGGGGCCATCCGAATGCTAGACTGGTAGCTGTTGTTGTAGGCGAACTCCGCTAATGGCAGAAACTAGTCCCACGAGCCTCCAAAATCAATGACACATGCTCCAAGCATGTCCTCTAGGATTTGAATAATCCTCTCGGACTGACCGTCCGTCTAAGGATGAAAAGCTATACTCAACTGAACCTGGGTGCCTAACTCCTGATGGACCACTCTCCAGAACCGCGAGGTAAACTGCGTACCCCGATATGAGATAATAGATACCGGCACCCCATGAAGACGAACAATCTCCCTGATGTAAATCTCTGCTAACCTCTCCGATGAGTAAGAGGCAGATACTGGAATGAAGTGTGCTGACTTGGTCAGCCTATCAACAATGACCCAAATAGCATCAAATTTCCTCCGAGTCAAGGGAAGTCCAGTAATGAAGTCCATAGTGATCCGCTCCCATTTACACTCGGGAATTTCGATTCTTTGGAATACACCACCAGGCCTCTGGTGCTCATATTTCACTTGTTGACAATTTAGACACCGAGCAACATACGCAACGGTGTCTTTATTCATCATGCGCCACCAATAGTGCTGCTGTAAATCCTGATACATCTTCGCGGCGCCCGGGTGAATAGAATACCGCGAACTGTGGGCCTCCGCTAAGATCAACTCTCGAATCCCCTCGACATTGGGCACACAAACTCGACCCTGCAATCTCAATACCCCGTCATCATCTAAAGTTACATTCGTGGCACCTCCCCACTGTACAGTATCTCTCAAGTCACGCAAATAAGGATCATCAAATTGCCTCTCACGGATTCGCTCTAATAGAGATGAACGAGCGACCGTGCAGGCCAACACTCTGCTAGGCTAAAAAATGTCTAGTCTCACGAACCGGTTGGCTAAGGCCTGGACATCTAGAGCTAATGGTCTCTGACTGACCCGAATGTATGCGAGACTACCCATGCTGGCAGACTTTCTACTCAATGCATCGGCCACCACATTGGCCTTACCTGGGTGATATAGGATAGTGACATCATAAGTCCTTCAGCAACTCTAACCATCTCCGCTGTCGTAAATTCAACTCTTTTTGCTTGAACAAGTACTGTAGGCTTTTGTGATCCGTGTACACCTCACACGTCACACCATATAGATAATGCCTCCAGATTTTTAAGGCATGAACCACTGCTGCCAACTCAAGATCATGAACTGGATAATTCTTCTCATGTATTTTCAATTGTCTCGAAGCATAAGCAATAACCTTACCATCCCGCATCAATACCGCTCCAAGCCTTGCACCCGTAGGTAGTATTAGCACGGGTGTACGACCCTAAACCCATGGGTAAAATCAACACTGGTGCCGTAGTCAAGGCCGTCTTGAGCTTCTGAAAGCTAGCCTCACACTCCTTAGACCACTTGAACTGGGCACCCTTCTAGGTCAACCTGGTCATCGGGGCTGCAATAGAAGAGAACGCCTCTACAAATCGACGGTAGTAACCTGCTAACCCCAAGAAACTCCGTATCTCAGTCACTGATGCTGGTCGAGGCCAATTCTGGACTGCCTCAATCTTCTTTGGGTCTACCTGAATACCTTCCACTGATACAATGTGACCCATAAATGCCACCGAACTCAACCAGAACTCATATTTCAAAAATTTGGCATATAATTGATTATCCTTCAGAGTCTAAAGAACCACTCTGAGGTGCTGCTCGTGCTCTTCCTGGCTGCGGGAGTATACCAGGATGTCATCTATAAAGACTATCACGAACGGATCTAAATAAGGCCTGAACACCCGATTCATCAACTCCATGAACGCTGATGGGGCATTGGTCAACCCGAAGGACATAACCAAGAATTCATAGTGCCCGTATTTAGTGCGAAAGGCTATCTTAGGAATGTCGACCACCCTGATCCTCAACTGATGGTAGCCCGACCTCAAGTCTATTTTTGAGAACACCCTTGCTCCTTTGAGCTGGTCAAACAAATCATCAATCCTCGGCAGTGGATACTTAGTCTTTATTGTCACTTTGTTCAATCGCCGGTAATCAATACACATCCACATCGAGCCATCTTTCTTCTTCACAAACAACACAGGTGCTCCCAGGGGGAAACACTGGGCCTCATAAAGCCCTTCTCAAGAAGGTCTTGCAACCTGGTGTAGACACATAAACTGGAACATCCATGCATAGCTAGGCACGGCCAGGTATGGTGCAAAGTAGGAAGACACATATGAATATGTAGACCCGGGGACAAATAATACTGAAGCACCTCTATCACAAACCAGAATGGTACCTATAATCACAGCATCTGATGCCTCTGCCTCTGGCCTGGCTGGTAGAGCATAAAATCGGGGACCAGTACCTCCCCTCTGAGCTACATCTCCGGGACGGTCATCCACTGGCTGACCTCTACCTCTGGCTGGACGGTGTCCACCTCTACGGTCTCGACCTCCACCTCTACGTTCTCTACCCCCGCCTCTGGCTGGCTGGGCAGGCTGTGGGTCAGCTGGGGCCTGAATCATGGGACGAGGACCCCGCTGCTGAGTGTTGCCTATCGCTCGAGGGAAAAACTTGACAAGATGACCTGGGTCACCACAACCGTAACAACATTTAGGCTGATGGGGTTGCTGGCCCTGACGACCTTAATGGCCCCCATGAACACTCTGAAGAGGCCGAGCACTAATTGGAGGCTGATCTAAATACCGCTCACGAAACCCACGATCACCTGGTCCACCATGTGAAGCCTGGAGGGCGGAATGAAAAGGTCTTGAAGACTGGCCCCTATCGAAGGATTCCCTGCCTCCAGAAGAAGAACCACTAAATCTGCCAGAATGACGAGGCCTCTTGTCTGAAGGATAACAACCTCCCCGAGTAAGAGCCATCTCAACTCTACGAGCTGCATTAGCTGCCTCCTGAAAAGATATATCACTCCCAACTCCCATAGCCATCCGAAGTCTAATCGGCTGATTTAGCCCATCTATAAACCTGCGGACCCTCTCTCGCTCTGTGGGGAGTATCACCACCGCATGATGTGCCAGATCAACAAATCTCGTCTCATACTGAGTGGTAGTCATATTACCCTGCTGGAGGCGCTCAAACTACCTCCGAAGTGCATCCCGCTGGGTAACAGGGAGAAACTTCTCCAGAAATAACTCTGCAAACTGATCCCATGATAAAGCCGGGGACCCTGTTGGTCGAGTCAAACAGTAATCTCTCTACCAAGTCTTGGCGGATCCTGAAAGCCTGAATGTACAGAAGTCAACTCCATTGGATTCCACTATCCCCATAGTCTTGAGAATCACGTGGCAACTAAATAAGAAATCCTGAGGATCCTCTGATATGGCACCGCTGAAAGTAGTGGTAAACAGTTTGGAGAACCGATCAAGTCTCCATAAGGAATCAGAAGTCATGGCCGCTCCATCTCCGGCCTGAGCTGTGGTATCTGACTGAGTGGCCACAGCTGGCTGAACCACTGGTGCCTGAGGCTGGGGAGCTACTGGCTCTGAAGTACGTGCGACAGGAGTCTGGGCCCCTCCTCCAGCCTGAGAAGTAGCTGGTGCAGCTGGTAATAAGCCGGCTCTGGCAACGCTGTCCATAAAACACGCTATCCTGACCAGAGCCTCCCGAAGATCCGGGGTAAATAAAGCCTCTCCTAGGACCTAAGCTGGGCCCACTGGAGCTGCTGGGACTGGAACCTCCTCGCCAGTCTCAATATGAGGCTCCACCTCTGGAATAGCTGCCGGGGGCTGAGCTCTGCCCCTACCACGGCCTACGGTACGGCCTCGGCCCCTGCCCCTCAGGGAGCTGCCTAGGGCTCAAGCTGCTGATTAGCGAACGAAGAAGCGCGTGTCCTCACCATCTGCGAAAGGACAGAGTATAATTTCAATCAGTATTTGAGGAACAAATCGCACGACGAGAAGGAACAAATGAGAGACTTTTTCCTAACTCAATAGACTCTGGAGGTCAAGTACAAACGTCTCCGTACCTACCTCTCAAACTCTACTAAGCTTGTTCGTGAGTGGTGAGACCTATGTAACCTAGAGCTCTGATACCAACTTGTCACGACCCGGATTTACCCCCGACATCGGGATTGTGATGGCGCCTACTCGTGGTAGCTAGGCAAGCCACTACATTTAACATTATCCTATTCGTATCATTATTTTATACTCATATTTATCAACAAGAAAAATAATATTAATTTAATAAATGCGGAAGACTTTCAAAACAGGGATAAATAATACCAAGGTAAAACACTAATGAAATCCTCTACCCAAGACGTGGAGTCACCAGCTCACGAACTACTACTGAATACTACACATAAAGGTCTGAAAGAAAATAACATAAATCTGTCTGTCTCGGAACAATGAGACCACAGCAAATAACATAAGTAATAGAAGAGACGCCGGTCTTGCAGACGCTTGCAAGCTACCTCAGTCTCCGAATGCTCGACTCCCACGAAATACTCTACTGCTGATGCTGCTCCTTCTCAAAACCTGGACCTGTGCAAAAACGCACAGAAGTGCAGTATCAGCACAATCCAATTCCATGTGCTGGTAAGTGCCTGGCCTATCCCGGCGAAGTAGTGACAAGCCTATGACCAGACACTCATATAAACCTGTGCAGTTCTATATACCTATGTACACCACAAGATAACAAGAATACCAAGTAACAAATTCAACAAGAAATATCATAAGAAGAGAAGCTCAACAGTTAGCAGCAATTATTAAATCAACAAAGGAAATCAGAGTATAAGGGAAACAGTTAATATCAAAACAAGGAATAACAAATAGTTGCACGACATCACCCTTCGTGCTTTTACTCTCATCCTCACCAAATAAGCAAATAAAAGTGCACGACATCACCCTTCGTGCTTTTACTCTCATCCTCACATCTATGGCACGGCATGATCCTTCGTGCATGGTTCAATAACAAGGCACGGCATTACCCTTCGTGCATAATCAATATCATAAAGCACGGCATGATTCTTCGTGCATAATCAATAACAAGGCACGGCATTACCCTTCGTGCATAATCAATAATATAAGGCACGACATTAACCTTCGTGCAAAATCAATAATATAAGGCACGACATTAACCTTCGTGCAAAAACAGTAAACAAGGCACGACATCACCCTTCGTGCATTATCACTCTTCCTCACCCAAATAACAATCACAGTTAAGGGCAAATAATGAAAACAATAATCATGAACCGCCCCAGCAAGGGTCACAACAATCATCACAACAAGGCCCCGACAAGAGAAAACAATATACAATTCCACAACCCGGCAATGGTTCAATAATTCATCTTTAAAATATCTCACAACAAGTATCAACAATGACTCAAGGTCATGCTAGACGCCAGTGTATGGATGCTCGCCACCACAGCCCATACACCGCACTCGATCACATAGCACATAGCACATAATCCTATTCCCTCAAGCTAGGATAGATCAAACACTTATCTCTAGCCTTGAAGTCCAAATTATCCTTCAACTATGTATTTACCTCGAATTTCAGCTCTCAACTTGCTCAAATCTAATCACAATTGATTCCATTACATTAATAAATACTATAAAACTTAGTTTGGATACTTAAAAATGGTTTTCTCAAAGTTTATCCCAAAATTTCCCAAAATGCCCCTGGCCCCACGTGGTCAGAACTCGGGGTTCGGACCAAAATCCGGTTACCCATTCCCTCACGAGTTCAAATATGTGATTTGTTTCAAAATCGGACCTCAATTCGAGTTCCAATTCCCCAATTCATGAATACCCTATGTTCTACCCAAAAACAAGAATTTCTACCATGAAAACCTTTGATTTCTCTTAAAAAACATGTTTAATGATGTTAGGAATTTAAAGAATTAAGTAAAAAGTGTCTTACAAGTGCTTTGGAGTGATTTTTCTCTTGAGGGTTCGTGTGCGGTGTGTTGGGTTTTGAAAGAATGAAAAAAAGAGCTCAAACATTCGTTTAAGTATAAATTTGCATAGTTGCGAATATCGCAATTGCGAACATATCAGGTCTGGGGTCTGCGGCTCTCGCATTTGCGAGACAAGCTTCGCATTTACAAACTGGGCTTGGTCAATGAAGCTTCCGCATTTGCGATCAATGGTTCACATTTGCGAACATGGGCGGATTATTGAAGGCCTCGCATTTGCGAGGTGTAGTTCGCATTTGCGAACCCAAGGGTTTCTGGACATCTTCGCATTTGCGATCAACTGTTCGCATTTGCGAACACTGCCTTGGTCTGCCATCTTCGCATTTGCGATAAAATCTTCGCATTTGCGAAGACACCAGCTGGGTGAAAAACCAGCTGTGTTATTTTTATGAAATTGCTCCAACGGCGTATCAAATGTTTACCCGAGCCCACCGGCTCCAAACCAAACATGTACACAACATCAAAAACATATTACAAACTTGCTCGTGCGATCACATCGCCAATATAACATCGTTTTCATCAAATCAAGCCTCAAGTTCATGATTATCATTCTTTTAGTTTCATAACTTACAAATTTGGAACTCAAGGTTCAAAACACATCAAACGACATCCAAATGTCACCAAACTTTGCAGAAAGCACATATATAATATTTAAGACTTGTACCGGGCGTCGGAACCAAAATACAAGCCCGATACAAAGGTCATTTAATTCATTTTCCTTTAATAATTTCAACAAAAACAATTTAACAGAAAAGTTCATATCTTAGGCTCTAGGCCTCAGAATTCGACTTCGGACACATGCCCGAGTCCCATATTTTCCTACGGACCTTCCGGGACCGTCCGATCTCGGGTCCGGGTCCGTTTACCAAAAATGTTGACTGAAACTATATTAATATTAATATCATTTTCTTCAAATTTCTCATAGAATTCACATATTCTATCACAAAATCTTTCCGGCTACATGCCCGGATCATGCACGTAAATCGAGGCAACATAAAAAATGAGGTTCTCAAGGCCTCGAAAGTGCGGAACAAGTGAGGAAAATAGGTGATAACCCTTTGGGTCGTCACAACCACGATTCCTTCCGAGTAGGAAGAGGAGTAGCTTCCCGATTATTAAGCTTGGCCTGGGATCCCACGAACTGCGCATCAGCTTTACTCGGACCTTCGCCTGCTTCCACCATATTCACCTCATCAAATAACCTTTTAAACCTCTCGATCAACTCTTTGTCAAGTTCTATCACCATAGAATTTGGCATTGCTGTTGCTGGGCACCTTTTAGTACCAGGCCGAACAAAAGAACGGGAAATGCGAGGAATAGGTTTTGGAAGGGTCCACACTCTCTTCTTCATCTTTTTGGCTCTCCTTATGTCAGCGGCAGTGGGTTTAAAACCTAACGTGAAAGTATCTAGATTGCCAAGAAGAGACACAGGCTGTATAATGCCCTGGAGTGAAGCACCCAATCCCTCTCCGGGAAAGAATCCATTCCTTATCATCTTCGACGCCACCATGACAGATGTAGCAGCTACCCTTGGCCTAGGAATACACTCCCCTTTCAGGATTTTATCAACTGACATTGTGTCCAAGATTTGGTACACCCACGGACCTTTGTCGTCCTCAACTCCATTGAAAGGTGTAATGGCATTACAAGAATTGTCCTCCCTATGGACCATAATTTCCTGCCAGTCCCATTCAAATTTTACCATTTGATGCAAGGTAGATGGCACTGCTTTTGCGGCATGAATCCAGGGCCGACCCAATAAAAGATTGTAGGAACAGCTACATCGAGCACTTGAAACTCCATAGTGAATTCAACTCGTCCTATTGTTAGCTCCAACACAATATCCCCCACTGTGTCCTTTCCTCTTCCATCAAATTCCCGTACATAGATGCTATTTTATGGATTCTTTCACTGTCAACTTTCAACTTTTCTAGGGTGTAGAGAGGGCAAATGTTTGCACTGGACCAGTTATCAATTAGCACACGTGTAACCACGAAGTCTTCACACTTCATCATGAGGTAAAGGGCTTTATTATTCCCAGTTCCTTCCAACAACAACTCATCATCAGAAAATGTAACTCTGTTGACCTCAAAAATTTTGTTTGCAATCTTCTCAAGATGATTCACATTGATTTTATCCGGAAGATGGGCTTCATTCAGAATCTTCATCAACGCCCAATGGTGCTCATCCGAATGGATCAATAAAGACAATAATGAGATTTGTGCTGGGGTTTTCCTCAATTGTTCCACGATTGATTAATCTTGTGCCTTCATCTTTTTCAATAATTCTTTAGTCTCTTCTTCAGTAACAACCCTTTTCACTAGTGCTGGATTGTCTTTAGCTGCTTTAACCTTTCTAAATTTTTCAAGGGCAAAACATCTCCCTGATCTAGTCAACCCATGAGTTTTACACACTTCTTCTTTAACTTCCTTTCGTTCATACATTACAGTCACCCGATCATAATTCCATGGGACCGCTTTTTCACTAACCACTGGTAGCAGAGTCACCGGTTTAATGATAACCAGTTATGTGCGATTGCCTTTTACAATTACCACATGCTTAACAACTGCTCCTAGTACTGTCACTTTAATGGGTTCTGGTTTCACTATAATCACTGATTCACTGACTGTCTGTTCCACTGTGACCAATGCCTTCCCACCAATCAATTTTTCATTTGCTTTATTCTCACTTGCCTTAATCATCATCACAGTTTGCGACTTCTTCTTATATTCTCCCTTCTGCACTAACTCAATCATATGAGTCTCATGATGGGTTGGTAATGGATTCTTCTCCAAAGCCTGTACTTCAATTCTTCGGGTATTAATAAGTTCTTGAATGGTAGTTTTCAAATACCAGCACTTCTCTGTATCATGTCTAGGCGCTCCTGAGCAATACTCACAATTTACTGAATGGTCCAGGTTCCTTGGAGGAGGATTGGTAATTTTGGTTCAATTGGGTACAACATGCCGAGCTGTCTTAATCTGTGGAACAAGCTAGTATAAGATTCTCCTAACGGAGTGAAAGTCTTCTTCTTTTGCAATCTATCATTCTTGGCAGCAAGGTTGGGTCAGAAATCGGTTCCACTGGGATTTTTTCTCGGAGGTGGGTTTGTTTTTTGAGTATAGTAGGTATTTTGTGGGGTGGGTGCACGCCAGGGTGCCTGAGGTTGAGGATAAGTTTGGGCGTGGTGGACTGAGAAGTGAGGAACGGAAGGTGGGTAGTAGTGTTATAGTGGGCCAAATGGTGTGTGTGGGTAGGTTTGGGGATGTGGGCAAGGTTGGTGATAATATGGTAAAGGACCCCTGGACCATGTTCTTGACTCCACCACTATAACATCTTCCTTTTTCTTCTTTCCCAATACCCCTCCAGTGCCAATCTGGATGGCCTGGGTAGTTTCTTTAATTGCAGAGTAACTCATAATTTTATTGGACTTCAAACCTTCTTCCACCATGCTTCCCATTTTTACTACTTCATTAAATGTTTTCCCAACTGCCGACACTAGATGACCATAATATGTAGGCTCCAAAGCCTGCAGAAAGTAATCCACCATTTCACCCTCTTTCATCGGAGGATCGATCCTCGCGGCCTGCTCCCTCCACCGAAATCCGTACTCTCTAAAGCTTTCTCCAGGTTTCTTCTCAATCTTGGTCAATGAGAGACGATCGGGGACAATCTCAAGGTTGTATTCAAAGTGGTTTGCAAATGCTTGGGCCAAGTCGTCCCATGTATACCATCGGGCATGATCTTTCCTTTTATACCATTCTAAAGCTGCACCACTGAGACTTTGGATAAAGTACGCCATTAACAATTCATCTATTCCTCCAGCACCTCTCATCTTACTACAAAACCCCCTCATATGGGCTACAAGGTCGCCATGTCCATCATACAGATCAAACTTTGGTAACTTGAATCCCGCAGGCAGTTGGACGTCGGGAAACAAGCACAAGTCTTTGTAAGCGACACTCACCTGTCCTCCTAGACCTTTCATATTCTGAAATGATTGCTCCAAGATTTTCACCTTACGTATCATCTCCTCCTACTCGGGGGTTTTAGGAGGCCTTTCTTCTTCAGCTGAAATGTCAAGAAGGGGAGTATAAGAGTATGGTTCAGGAGGTTTGAAAGTAGGCTCGGGTGGATAATAATGGTTTTCTTGAGTTTGGAACAATGGTTCGCTTGAAGATCTGTGTAACGCGACGGGTGGAGGAGCCACAAACACAGGAGCAACTGGTGGTGGAGGGCATGGAAAGGTAGTGGTGTTTGGGAACTGGTTGCATAGTATTGCTGGTAGGTAGGGTAAGCCGGAGAAGAATTCACTGTGAGAGGATCTTGGGGTTGAGCTAGTGACGGGATATAAGCAGGATTGGCAGGATAGGTTGGCATGGGGTGTCCTTTTGCCCAGGCCTGGTACATTTCGGCCATCTGTTGTTTCAACTTGTACATCTCCTCTTTCATGGCGTGGACATCTACCACCTCTTCTTCCCTAGACGGGTCGACAACAGTTGCTTCTATCTCTTGGCTGGCCATTTTGACATGTCCTCGGAGCGGGTGTTATATGGGTGAGTTGCCAGAATGCCAGTCAACTAAACCACCTGTCTAGACTCATCATCAACAATAATGTTATTAGTGGTTAGTGCATTAACAAACAAATAACTGCATGTTTGGAGCATGGATGCACCTAGGCAATTATCGGTTTCTAATATGCATTTGCTCGACCACATGCGTCATCCCGGCTTGATTTATTCTCGATTGTGACTTCTTTTTTGTGCCCCCTTTTCTCTTTTTTTTTTATATTTTGTTTTCTCCTTTTTCTTTTTTTCTCTTTTCTTTCCTCCTCTTTTCTTTTTCTTTTCTTTTCTTTCTTTTATTTTCCGCTTTTTTTTATTTTGCTTTTCGTATGGCTATGATTGGGTCCTATGAAAATTGCCTATGTATCATGATCATGCCTGAACCAGATAAAAAAATAGCAACAACGATTTTTTTGTTGTTGGAATTTTCAATTTACTAATAGCAAACATGTCAATTACAATGACCCAAGACAAACTCTAAATGACAAACAAGGCTACAAACTTCTTAACAACTTTTCTATTTCAAAATGAAAATGCAGACCGACTAGAAATGAGAATACAGACTCAAATAATTGACACATACTAGTAAAATAAAATACAGACTCCAATGACAATCACTAATACATTAAAGCTCCTGGTGCCTGCGGGACATTGTTCGGTCTCGCTGTGGGCCTATATGCAAGTTCCCCTTGGAGTTTGTCTAGGTCACTCATTATTTGTTTCACAAATACCATCACTGAGGCAAATAAGGTAGTCTGGGTCATGTTCTCGCATATTTGGGACTTCCGGGTAATGTTATGAGCAATAGCTAGGATTCTTTCTCTGATTATGCCTTTTGCCTGAAGCAACCGCCCTATCTGTTCAGCTTTAGCCTCCAAAGTCTGCTGATTTTGCTCCTGGAATTGTTGCAGATCCATTTCCAATTGTGCTACTTGTTTGATCATTTTGTTTTCTATGTTAATGACATTTTTCCTCAATCTGGCGACCTCAATATCATGTTCTTCTCTCAGCTACTAAATCATGTGGGCTCGTTCCTCTGCATTTTTGGACAACTATCATCGAAGCCCAGCTAATTCCTTTTCCGCTTTGTTGAGGTAGAAATTATAATCATTTACTTTCTACCGTAAATTGTCTATCAACTTTGCATCTTTGGCACTCCTAATAGGGTTTTCTGTCGCTATATTCATTTTCTGGATTTGAGCTCGTAAGGCTTCATTTTCTTTGGCCAATTTCTTTTTCTCGCCCTTGTCAGCCGCAACTTGCACACTATTTTCAAACTTGAGGTCTTGGACCTGTTTTTCCAGTTCGCTTATTTTTGCCCTGTACTCATTTTCTTTGGCTAACCAAGCCCGCTGCTCTTGTGATGATTCAGCAAATTCCGGGAGGTGAGGCCTTTTGGCCGGCCTTCTGAATGCAACATCCCTTCTATACCAAGCCTGATAGTCAGGTGATACCTCTCCTTTAGCTCGATCCCGAACACAAGTATTTGCCGCCAAATATTGACATTCACTCCAGACCTGGCAGACTTTTGCTTCAGGAAACTGGCCATTGGGCCAATCTCGACCACTTGCAAACTAAGATTATCATCCTTGGGTACTATCTGACATCTCCCAAGCTGTCTCAACACCCGATACGGGGCGTAAGGCTGAACGCTTCTCAGACCCATTTGGATGAAAGTTGCTGGGCTGCCGGCATATATATGATTTTGTCAACGGGCAACTATCCAAATGTCCACTCTATTTGGGTAGCAGTGAGGGACCAAAAATATGTCATCCAACCCGTGAATCCTTCATGTAAATTAACCCATTTAATCCTTGTGTGAAATTCTTCTATGCATGTTTTCTCTGGAGACCCATAACTCAAGAACTGAGGATGATGACACAGATGCTTGATCATCCACATTTGTAATAGTAGACTACACCCCTCGAAGAAAGCTTCCCCGGCCTTGTAGGTAGTAAGAGCACGGAAGATGTCGCCTAGTATCATAGGTGCAAGAGTACTTTTGGCTTGAGTAATTAACGTGATAACGACCCCAGTTATTTTTATGTCAATGTTCCCGTCCTTCCTTGGAAATACGAAAAGCCCCAGAAAAACCACCATAAAAATGAAACGTCGATGCTCTTCCCACTTTCGGAGATTTCCTTTACTACATATCTTTCTTTCTGGGTTGTTGAACCCCCCGATGTGGCCATATCGGTGATATATGAAGTTTAGAGTATAAAAGCCATTTGCCAGATTTATGTTGTGGACGGTTCTGACTATCTTCAAAGAGTCTAGAAATCTGTGCATGGCTACAACTCCCGTGGCAACCAAGTACTTATGCCTTAAAGGAACCTCATCTTTTCCAATGTAGCCAGCTATTTCCTCTAATGTCGGGGTAAGCTCAAAGTCTGAAAAATAGAACACGTTATGTGCTGGTTCCCAACATGTAACCAATGCTCTAATAATATCTACCTGAGGCACAATATCTAGCAAACCGGTAAGCCCTTTCAAATGTTTCTTGACTTCATCTTGCCCTTCTCCGCCTAAATCGTTCCACCACAGACGTAACTCTAAAGGGATTTTATGCATGCTTGAAAATGGTTCATTTCGAGTCGTGCTCATCCTGCACATTTATTAAGGTGATTTAATCCCTTATTTTGTCCTAAAAACACTATTTTTCACAATTCAAATTTCCAAAAAAATAAACCCAGTTCTGCAAATACTTCAGCACTTCGAGGAAAAGATTTTAAGGCTGTGCCCGCTAACCATTTTAAAATGACTCAGGGTGGCTGTTCTTGTACAAACAGCCTTCCGGCGCCCTTTTGGGGACATTCGGCTATTTTTGACAAAAACGTATCACCTAATTTATTTATGACAAAAATCAAAAATTTGACATTTGGCTATTTTCTGTAAAAAGGGTTGTTGGACCCGATGAGGGTTGCCTACGTATCTCACATCCGGTGAGAATCAAACCAGCGTAGTTCGGAATAATTAATGAACTATTTGAAAACAAGTTTTTTTTTTCATTTTTGGGCATTTCATAAGCAAATAAAAAAACTACTTTAAAAAACAAGACTCTTTTTCATTTTCATTTTCCGCGAACAAATTTCCAAAATAAAGACACTTTTTCTATTTTTTTTGCTTTTAGTAAAACAAACTATTAAAAACAAAACATTTCCATTTTTTTTATTTTTTTAAAATTTCGGCAGAGTTTCGACAGCATTTGGGCATCGATTTTTCTAAAACTAAATAATTAATTCTTTTTTTTTTAGCAATCCACTAGGCATAGCCTAGGGCTAATTTTTATTTATATAATAAAAAGAAGGACAATGTGTCTAGGATACATAATACTTGTTTGAAATAAAATATGAAAACTACATAATGCCTATTATCATATTTGAGTGAGGTACTCAAACATGATATCACAAAATGTCAAATATATATAACTATTCTAATAATAATATTAAATCTTGTAGAAAAATAATAAAACCTAGCCCATAAAATTGCAGGATCCATTTTTGTGTAATCCCAGTCCAACGAAGCATCAACAGGCCCAAAATATTTCATCTTTGTCCAGCCCATAATATCCATTTGCCCGCAGCCCTGGTAATTTCTGCATAGTAAGCCATATGTACAAAGGCCCATTTACTTAGCCTCACCTGCTAGCCAATTCCGCCCAAACCTTACACCCGTAGCCACCCAGAAATCCTCTAGCCTCATATAGTTCAACTTTGCACGCGTAACCACTTAATACCTTGCCTACATATCCATTTCGTTTTAAATTAAGTCCCTTGCACCTATGGCCTCCACTCAAATTACATTTAAATAATAGCCACTCGCATACTACTATCACGAACCACGTGTCTATACACACCGATCCTTCTAGAGACCTTCCTAAGTGATCCTTAGAGATATTTTGTCTCTTCATTTTCCATTTCCCACCTACTCGTCTCCTCTCTCTTCTCCTAGAAGCCTCCCATATGGTTGACCTTTCACCTCTCCCCCTCCTCATCTATTGACTCTCCATCTTCCAACCTCGATGGTCCTCCATGTCTGCTGCAGCTCTACCTAGGTACATCTCTCCTTCTTCTCCTCTATCCCCATTTCTTATCTTCTTGAGACCGATACTGCTTCCTGCTTCTTTCGATTCTCCTAGCTTTAGTGTGAGGAAGCTCCCAGCTGCTTCAGGTACATGTAATCTCTTCTCTTTTCTTTTATTTCCATTATTATCAATTTCTCGTCCTCCTCTAATGCTATTTGGGTATTTTTCTGATTCAATGTTCTTCTTTGCTCGCCTCCACTGGTTTATGGCTTCTCCCACTTCCCCTTGCTCTGGTGACCTCCGAATTCCAGCTAACTCTATCAAAGGTAGTTTCCTCCCCTTCTCTGTTCTTTTACTGCTCTCCTTTTTCCCATTTCTTGTACTAATCTTATTGTTCTTGTGTTTTTCATGAATATCCGGGGTGTACTACTGATATTGCCTCGTTGAACTCCAACCGTGAGAACTTGACCGGTTGCCTTAGTGGATGTGCTACTGCAGAGGCAGATCTATAAGGATGCGCTTCTGCATGTCATGCTATCTGCCACTGTCATGCCAAACAAGTGCTATCTACCTTTCTCCTATTTTCCTTTTGTTTAAGTTTAGTTTCCATATATGCCTTGTATCTGTAATATGTAAAATTGTACATCTACCTAGTAAAACCTTTCCTTGTACATCATCCAGCACTTTTCCCTTTGTAATGAAAGGAAATTTGCTGTCAGTACCCTCATGAGCTCCTGAGCCTGTTGACTGGGTTCTTGAAAATCCACCTCCTTTTGATAGGAGAATGTGGCCTCCCTTGTACCTTTTATGTACTCTATGTTTAATTCTTCTCCGGTGGATTGAGTACTAAGTACTGATACCACCACCTGGAGAATCCTTAACCAATAGAGTACATGAGGTATGCTTGCATGTATCTCTTGCCTTATTTTTTGATTGTTTTGGACTTTGAAGTCCTCAACTTGAGAATTACTGATGTTATATCTAGATGTTACCCCTAATTTCACCCCGGTGGATTGAGTACAAAGTACTAATACCACCACCTGAGGATTCCTCAAGAGATAACAACTAGTTAGCATTGTTGCCTCTTTTATGTTTTCCTGCTCTTTTCCTTCAGTCAGTTCATGTGTCATCCAGCTATAGTTCCTTAAAAGAACTTTAGCTATCAACATGCTATTTGTGACTGTTGCATGTAGTATCTTAATGTTTCCTTGCATGCAATATTTATCCTCTAGTATATCTGCAACTATATGTAAAGAAGACCTATAATTACATTGGAGGTCTCTGAATCTGGAGATGTGTCCTCCAGGAATGAAGTTACTTGCTTCTTCTGTCATGTGTAACCTGGTTGACTTATACATCTTGAGCCTGGTTATAACTAGACTGCAAGTTATGCCTAAGTTCCACCAGGTGGGTTGAGTACATAAAAGTACTAATACCACCACCTCAGTTTTACTTAGACCATAGCTTATAGCTAGCTTAAAAACACCTGCAAAAAAAGAAAACCATGTTAGTACAACTAGGTTCCTTCTGTTCTCTTTGTGTGAATTTGATTGCTTCTCCCCTGAAGTTTATGCCTATGCTATTGCTTAGATGCAACTTTAATCCATTGGATTGAATGCATAGCATTGATACCACCAATAAAATTATCATTGCACCATAGAACAATAACAAAGGCCAGTAGACTGCATCACAATTGCAATTGTTAATTGGAAACCTCCTTATGCTCTCCCCCTTGAGGATTTGAGCATGCTGACCACTAGAAAGGTCCTTTGTTTGTTCATTCCTCCTGTCCTTTCCCCTAAGGAATTGGACATTTTTCTGTTGACCTTCTGTTGTGTATATGTGGGTCAACATTCCTTTGCCATATTTTGATAATATGCTAAAGTCTCTATCTCCTATTTCCTCCTTCCTTTCACTGATTTGGATAGAAAATCCCAATAATAGGAAAATGATATAATCTGAGACAATAGCATAGAAAGCAGGCCCAATTCTTTTAGACATTCTGGGATCTATTAACACCCGTGGGACTCCTATGATTGAATTCTTTTTCAGTTGTGGGAGCTGCTAATTGGATTGAGTACTGTACTAATACCACCACTTGAGTTTTTCCCACAACATGAAAAAGAGATTCATCTTCGGTACCTACAAAACAAGAAACTCTGTTAGTGAAAAAGGTTGTCAATTTGCTCTTTTCTTTCCAGATTTGAGCAAGGTGTGTCTCATTATGGCCAGAATCCTCTATCATTGATATCTCCCCTTTCCTCCTCTTCACTTTTAGACTAAGACTCTCAAGTAAGGGCATTGTGATTTGTCTGAATTGAGAAGTTTTCTTCCCTGAACATCTAACTCCTCAAAGCTATAGCATTCCATAGGTCCAACATCCAATGCATAATTAGCAAGGTGATGAGCCAGTTTATTGCATTCTCTGAGAGTATGAACCACTTTAACATTGACTGTAATCATTAGTTCCTTTATGTCCTCCACCAGGGTACCTATATTCCAAGGCGGCTTCCATTCTCCTATTACTACCTTCTTTAGTGTCATGGAGTCTGTATGTAGGTCTATAAGAAAGTAGCTATGTTGCACACTGAACTTTAATGCTTCATAGATGGCTGTGGCCTCTGCTGCAGTATTAGTACCCTCTTGAATCTCCTTTCCACATGCATATACAACATCTCCCTCTTCATTTCTTAGAATAAAGCCAATAGAGCTCCTACCAGGGTTACCTCTAGAGGCTCCATCAGTGTTTACTTTCACCCACCCTTGTTCTAGGAATTCCCATAGGACCTTTGTGTATTTAAGGGTTGGTGTGAATTGTTCGATCATTCTATCATGTTTGGCCATCTGTGAGGAACCTGTTGAATACTTGGCTTCCTTACTTTAATGAAAAAATGCAATTTAGTAGATATTTGATATACCACTCTGTTGATAGTGACTACCTCCCCATATTTATATCCATTTCTTCTCTTCCATAGCTCCCATATGATTATAGCTGGCAATGCTTGCATAATAGGCTTCAGTCTTGATACTACATCTGCATCACAACATCTAGTTATAGCTTGATGAAATGTAATCCCTTCTATGTTGATTCCTGCATGTCCCAGAAAATACCTCCACACCTTGCCTGCTGCATATGAAGTGAAAAATAGGTGTTGTGTTGTCTCTTCTTGTGGTTGTACACAACACCAACACTTGGATACCATATGGTAACCCAATCTTCTAAAGAAATCATCCAATGGTAGTTTATTCCTCCACACCTTCCACATAAAAATGATATTTTGAATGGCAATCCCTTAACCCAAATCATCTTGTATGAATTCATAGGATTAGATCTCCTTCTCAAGTAGTCCCATGCAGTCCTTACAAAGAAATGACCTCTTGGTTCTAGCATCCACTGAGGTGTGTCTTTAATCCCATCCTGAATTGGTGGCTTAATGTTCACCAGGATGTGATCTACATATTCTTCAGGTAGTAGCTCAAGTAGCTTCTCAGCATTCCAGTTGCCCCTTTCCATTACCTCATGCACATTATGAACTGATTCATCTATTCCAAAGTTTTGAGGCATTAGGAAGTATAAGGCCCCCAATCCTTTCCAATTATCAAACCAAAACAGGGATGATACCATTCTAGGGCACCACACGATCTGATGATCTATCAACTCCCTGCATTCCAGCATCTTCCTCCAAATGTGTGACCCTTTCTTCCAAGGCAAAATCATTGTATTTAGTTTTTTGCAGTACTTATTGCTCATAAAAGTGCTCCAAAGGCTTGATTTTGATCTGTAATTCCACCATAGCTTACAAAATAGAGTTGTAGCCACATCATGTAATGATCTAAACCCAATCCCCCTTCTTCTTGTGGCATACATAGTGTAGACAATGATGCCCAGTGTCTAATATTCCCTGTAACTGAGCTCTCCAAAAGAACTGGGCAAAATTTTTTTGTAATCTGTTGATCACATACTTTGGTGGGTTAACTGATTATAGGAGGTGAATTGGCATACTTTGTAGTACATGTGCAATAAGAACAGCCTTGCCCCCTAGTGACACCATCTTGCCCTTCCAGGATTGAAGCCTGTCTAACACCTTTTTAATCATGGGTTGGTAGTATTCCATCTTCCTTCTTGAGTAGAATATAGGGCACCCTAGGTAGATAATAGGAAAATCTTGCCTTTGGAAGCCTGTAATTCTCTCAACCTTTTCTGCCACTGCAGTGTCTGAAAGGTGATGCATGTACACTGCAGATTTTGCCTTGTTTACCAACTGACCAGATGCATTTTCATATGCTGTTAGAACTTCCATAATAAGTTTCAATGATTTCTCATCAGAGAAGGAGAAAATTATTGTGTCATCTGCATATGCAAGATGATTTATTTTAGGACTCCACTTAGGCATTCCATATCCACAAAAATGTGGATTCAAATGTAGTGAGTTAAGTCCTCTTGATAATGCCTCAGCAGCTAGGATGAACAATGTAGGAGATAGTGGATCCCCTTGTTTTACCCCTCTTGTAGACTTGAAGAATCCATGAGCTTGACATTGATTAATACAGAATACCAGTTGTTAGACACTATGCCAAACACCATGCCTATGAATCTTTCTGAAAATCCCATCTTTCTTAACACCTTAGTCAAGAAAAGCCATGATAGTCTGTCATAAGCCTTTGTCATGTCTAGCTTCATGATCACATTTCTTAACACCTTAGTCAAGAAAAGCCATGATAGTCTGTCATAAGCCTTTGTCATGTCTAGCTTCATGATCACATTTGGCCCAACTTTTGTTCTTAGTCTCATGCTTGTCACTATTTCTTGAGTTAGCAGAACATTTTCAACAATACTCCTACCTTTGACCAAACTAGATTGCTCCTTAGAAATTAAGTTTGGCAACAACCCCACTAGCCTTTCATGGATTACTCTAGAAATGATCTTATTAGAGAAATTGCTCAAACTAATTGACCTCAAATCTGAAAAGGTACATATCTCCTTTTTCTTAGGTAGCAAAACCAGGTTAGTATGTGTAACACACTTAGGCAGGTCGTGACCATTAAAGAATGTTCTTACAATTTCCAACACATCCCCACATATTATATCCCAATAGAATTGGTAGAATTTACCTGTGAAACCATCTGGTCCACCTGCACTATCTCCATTAAGGGCAAACACTGCTGATTTAACCTCTTCTAATGTAGGCTGCTTTGTTAGCTCTGAATTCTGTTCCATCTCCAGTATTGCTGGCACATTATCAATAATGTCAAATGAAGTAGGGATTGATCTTTCAGTGAATTGGTCTTCAAAAAACCCAATTGTTTCCTTTGCTATATCTTCATCCTCTTCTATCCACACATCATGTCTATTCTGAATTCTTGTAAGCTGCAGTTTCTTCCTTCTTCCCCTAACTTGTGCATGAAAAAATCTTGTATTTCTGTCACCATCCTTGTACCAAGTCATTCCTGCTTTCTGTTTCCAAAATTTCTCCTCCAATGCTAGAACACTAATAAGATCAGCCTGCACTTTTTGTAATCTTTGACTATTCAGCCTTGTAGGATTTGCCTCAAATTCAACTTCATGAACAATGACAACTTCTTGCAAGCTAGCAATCTTCTGAAATATGTCTCCAAAAGTATTCTTACTCCATTCTGTTAGTATCCTCTTAATTTTCTTTAGTTTGTGATTGAAAACCACATATGGACTAGCACTGAAATCAGCTGTCCAGTTTTGTCTCACCACCTCTTTGAAGGAGTCACGGTCCACCCAGAAATTCAGAAACTTAAAAGGTTTCTTCACAATAGGAGCCTCCAAATCACTCTTTAGTTGAAGAGGACTATGATCAGAACCTATTTTGGGGAGATGCTGAACCTCAATGCCTGGAAATGCCTGTTGAAACTCATTATTTGCTAGGCACCTGTCCAACCTCTTGAAGATGCAATCTTCTTTTACTCTTCCATTTCACCATGTATATATGCTTCCCTTAAATCCCAAATCCATCAAGTTGCAAGTATTAATGCAATGCCTGAAGTCATCTATTTCATTTAAAGAAACAGGTAGACCTCCAAATTTTTCTTCCTCATCCCAAATGACATTGAAGTCACCTCCAACTAACCATGGGACTGTCATATCTTGTGCCAAGTCATATAATGAATCCCAAAGTTCAATTCTTTCTAGGACATCATACTTAGCATACACCAAAGTAAGCATAAATTCAAAGTGTGATTCTGTATGAAATAACTTTAGGGTTAATTGTTGTACCAAGTTATATACTACAGTGACCTCATAAACTTCATCTATGAATGCCCAAATCTTATTTGAAACATTAGCACTTGCCTGAGCAAAACCAATTCTATTTCTGTACCTTTCCAAAGTTCTAGCCTATTGCATGGGTTCCATGAGTCCAATGAACTCATAATGATTCTTTCTATGCATTTTGATGAGCAATTCAAATGCCTGTTGCGTGTTAACTGATCTTATGTTCCAAATAAGGGCATCCATTAATGTTTAGATTGGGAGAGTGATAAATTCCTCCTTGTTTGAACTCTACCTATAGGAATAAAGAATTTCTCCTTTTGCTGCTTCTTCTTTCCTTTTGGAAGAGGTTTCACCTTATCCATGTGCCTATGTGAAATGTCTGCTTGCCTGGCTATATTCATGAAATTCTGAGCTGTGGATTCTTGATCCATGTCTTGTCCTTTTCTATCTGCCTCTTCATCTGCTCATTCTGATCCATATGAACATTTAGGTTTGCTTGTTGAGCAGGAGTGTGTGACACTGTCTCCCCTCTCTACAACAATTTCACTAGCTGTTGCTCCTTAGGTGCTGTGATTAACTCTGCATTTTTGACATTCTTCTCCTTATTACCAATGACCTGTTGCTTTTCTTCCACATTAGCCTTGTGATCTGATGTTCCTGCAGGATCAACTACTTGCACTCCTATTCCTTTTATACCTTCTGCATGTTGCTCAGTATTCTCATTTGCATCTATTGCCTGAGCTTGATCTTTGTATGTGATTTGCTTTGCTAAATTCTGGTTGGTAATATCCTCTATACTCACAATTGCATTATCATTAATAATTTGTTCCTCATCCTCTTTGTCTTCATAAATTGGTTCATCATCCTCATTGACTCCTAGAGGCACAATGTCTGCATCTGAGTCATCTTCTTTTTGATCTGCCCATAGTTTACTACTACTCCATTGCACCTTCTCTGCTGATTTGGGCATGAGATTATCATTTGCTTGGACTTCTGGAATATTAGGCATCTTCTTTTCCACTAATGTGTTGTGTGAAGGTACCCCCTTGCATGAAGTATTCATTCTGACTTGAATCTCCCCTGAATTGACATTGAATGCTCTATGTACCCATTGAGCTGTTGTTTCTTGTACACCTGCTCCTCCATTAGTAGACTCTACCCCTGCTGAATTTTTATTGTGTGCTGGGACTAACAAATTGATTCTGTCTCCTGTATTTTGTGCCCATACATCTGTTAACTCCTGGACTTATTGTTCATACACCTCCAATGATTTAGTCTTTGTTAGTTCTTTATTTTCCTGTGTGTTAACATTTGCTGGTGTTCCCGTGGCTACTGCAGTACTGACTGTATCCTTATTTCCCCCATTCTTTCCTTTGTTACTCCTTGGAGATCTTGGGTTAAATATTGGGGCTGCAGGATTTAAGTTAGCTTTAGGCAGTGCACTTTATTCCACTTGTTGCTCTACAAAAACTAGTTGTTTGCCTGGCTTATCTTCACTGTTCTCCACTATTGTTCATTGATTGTTACCATTATCTTCACTAGCATCAATCTCTAGCACTGCAAATTTATTATTAGTTTGCACTTGTTTAGCAGTTTCAACAGGTACAAGACCTTTTCCCACTTCTTTTGCATCATCATTTGTACTTTCTTTAGCAATAGATTTTTTATCTCTCACCTGTTTCCAGTGTGGGCCCACGTTACCCACCACTTTTCCACTTGTTAGAATCATTAGTGGAGCATTAGTCTTGCTCTTCTCATCATTTGCAATTGACTGAGCTTCTGTATTTGCTTGCCTTTTTTCTCTCCTATTAGCCATGAGTTCAGGATTAATCCTCCAGCATTCAATCATGTCATGACCTTGTATTTTACATTCTTTGAAATATTTAGGCAAGTAGTCATAATTTATGTTAACCCATTCAGTTCGCATATCTCCGGTAATTTCATTTATAATATTCATGCGTACCTTCTTAGGAAGATCAGCTGTTAAATCCTCCAACACTTTTACACGAGCACAACTTGGTCTAGTCTTATTCACTGTATCTTGATCAAGGTGCACTGGCTTACCAACAACTGAAGCTAGTGAGAATAGGCATTCTTTAACAAAATAAGTAGGCAATAAGTTAGGAAACGATATCCAAGCCATAACTTTTGGTATTTCTTCTCTAACTTTAAACTTGACATCATATATTAAAGTTCTAAGTTGATATTCGTCTCGAATTTTGTCTTTAATGTAATGCACTTCTTTCGAAGAGAAATCAAAATAATCTTGCCATAATGTCATTCTTATTAAAACATGCCTCTCACGTAAATACCCAATGTTACATTCACCTTTAATTCCACATTGAATAGGCAAAATTTTACGTAACTCATTAAGCTCAAGCCAACCATAAAAAAATTTGCAAACTACTGCGTACTGCCAACCTTCAATAATGTTCATTCGTTCAACCTCTGCCTCCGTAAAGCATACTAATGGTTGACCTTGATGTATCGTTACACGCCTGAGAGAAATAGGTTCAACATCTGCTGCTTTATCGTGCATGGCAGCAGTAGTGGTTCTAGGTTTAAGAGCTTTTAGGTAGTTCATGGGCTGTTGTTGGTCGTTTATAGTAGCTACGGGCTGAGCGATGTTGGGGGGAGGCTTACCGGCCACTGTAGGCGGCTGGCCGCCGGCCAAGTTGGCCATAGCAGCCACAAAAAAACTATTTCTCTCTCTAGAATGGGAAAAATCGCTAGAGCCTCTCTCTCTAGCTAGGGTTTTTTTAAGACCTTAATAACTAATTCTTTACACTGCTATTTCTCTCCTTTTTTTTTCCTCAATTTTTGCAAAATTCTCGACGTTCAAAAGCCGGACAACATGCAGGCCTGAGACAAATAAATGCAACACATAAAATGCATCATGGTAGTCGTATCATATCCGGTTACCTGTCCTAGACGGACCCAACCCCTGTGTTGAGTCCCATAAGTCATATGCACGTGATGCAAATAAACGCTCCTACTAGGGATCCGGCATGAAGTCAAGTTATTCTAGGTTCAAAACCTGGGTATGTGTTCTAGACTGTGTACCCGAGCGAACAACTCGAGTCGAGGAGAGGGCTACGTACCGGGAATCAAAAGGCCATCCGCTTAGTAACTTTTCTGGCCTCTTTCTTATTTCAAGGTATTGACGCTAACAGAATAGGGAGTCTCAACCAGTAAGAACATCCCCGGAGGTGAGAAGAGAAGGGTTTTCGGCACAGTTTATATATAGTTCAAATAATATCAAACCGGTAAATATTAAACACTAAGCATGAACATGTAGGAATATCAGATATAACCAAATACAATAATTATTCTAAGCTCGAATTCTAAACCCTGAACCAAAGTTCTGGGTTTGTATCCCCAGCAGAGTCGCCCCTCGCCAGAGCTGTTACACTTTCTTTTTCACCTACACCCGCGAGGGCGTAAAAGAGTTTTTCCATTTAAAGGACAATCAGAATGAGATTTATTATTAAGATTCAGAGTCTCCACTTGGCAGATTAATGGTGTCCCAAGTCTCCGGTTGAATCCCGAACCGAGGAAATTATGACTCTATTAACAGTCCGCGGACTACAAATCCGAGTAAGGAATTCTGTTAACCCAATGTTTTGATTTTATCTCATTTCAAAACATGTTCTAACTCATGTGCCTTTTATTATTAATCCGCTTTTATTTTTATTTTATAAAGAATTGCAACGTCGTGAAAATGCATCTCGAACCATGTCGCACCTGTCAACACATTTCGAGTTCGCTGAGATTTGGATTTGGGTCACATAAATGTGCATCCGAATTTTAGGATGGTAAATTTATTAGAACCATGCATAAAGAGACTAGTGTGTTATTATATTTGGGGAAGGCCGTGAAATTCGCTAACGGCCCATCCCGAATTCTAACTATTTTAATATAATATTTACTGAAGGCCCCACAATTTATTTATTTCTCGGCGAGGCTCGTCTCATCATTTTTATTTAAAGGTCAATCCCTAAGTGACTATGATTTTCTACTTACTATTTGTCTCTAAGAATAAAAGAAAAGTAATCCCAGTTATTTAACATTGGTAAAAGGGCCATATGATCCGCTTTCAAATTAATTCAACCAAGTAACTTAGGAAGTAAGGATGAAACATGCTTAGCAATTCGTTCAAAAAAACATAGATGATTAGACCATATGGGCCTATTATCGAGGAAACCAGGCCCATGAAAGGTGTTATTCAATTTAGTTGGGCTGTTGGACAAGAGCCGTCTAGGCCACACGTCTGAGCCCAGAATCATAGGTCAAATTAAAGTATTATAGGATCAGAGTTGGGCATCCCAATTTCAACTTTAACAGCCAAGATAATTTTAATCACCAATTCAACTCAATAATGCAATTTATTACTTAAGTGCTTGGGTGTTCTTCCTAATTTTATATTAAAGGCCGGGTGACATTCCAATACAAATCAAATATGTCAAAAGCCCAAAACAATGTCGATTCCTTACAATTTCTAATTACTTGTATTTTAGTTTTTCTTATTTATGAACAGGTCTAATGTGAAGATAACAATATAACCAATTTCTATTTTACTTAAACAACCAATATGAGAATTAACTTTCATTTCAACTGATCTAATAAGCATGGCATTCATAGAATGAGGCTGCTACCATCCAAGTTTCACTCCAGAATTCAATTACTGTATGCTAAACAAAGTAAATTCAGGTAAATGATCAATCCAATTAAACAAGCACTAGCTATTATCTCTTAATGAAGAACTAATGAAAAACTATATGAATCAGCTAATATTAAACTAGCACTAGTGCGTGTCATATATGAGTTAACTATTGCAAAACTAACTACCACTAACACTTTCACTCAGAGGAAAATAAACAAGCATTGTAAAATCCAAATCACAATAGTTTATAGTCCAATTAAGATCCAAACAACAAAACTTAAACAATATCCTTAGGCTAAACTGAATGCAAAGATCCCGGAACCAAATGAAATAGATTTCAACTATTACAACAGTTTCATTCACGAACTCATTTCAGCATGTTTAGCCCATAGTCATTAAATATACAGTTGTGCACCTGGAGAGAAAAATGTAGTGAGAAGGAGAAGAAGTTAGCAACAGCAACATGTAACACACAGTAACAATCACTTAGCTTCAACCAGGAATGAGTCAGGAGTATAAAAATGATCTTTTAAAACCAAGAGAGATTAATATTATTAACCAAACACATCATCGGGATGAATAACATGAACCGAGCAGCACTATACACTTTCAATAACACAAAAATTTCACCAGAATCACCTAGTGAACTTCTAAACTTTAAGCAACAAACAAGGAACTGGAAAATATGATCCAGTAAATAAAGATTTGAAATTGTTCATGGAAACAATATAGTTTTGATTTTTTGTTATTTTTTTGAATATTTGAAAGAGTAAGATCTAAGAGAGTTTGAAATTTGAATTTTAGATCTATGAGGCTTGTATAATATTTTGGGGGGGAATTGGAGGCTAGAAACTTCTTCTACAAGGCAAATGATTGCCTATTTATAGGTGAACAAAATACTAGAAGCTTCTATGACCTACCCTTTACCAAATAGGACCTGGATTTCCCCCACACGTGACCTCCCCAAATATGAGATTATTCCCTTCATTTATTCCCTAAATTACCCTTAAAACCCCCTTGAAATTACTAGCCTACCCAAACCCCTTTGAAATGACGCCTGAACACCTATATTGAACTAAATTAAGGTTAAACTACTTATCCATACTAAACTCAGCTAAATAAAGCATTAATCATTAAGTCCATCAAGCATCTAACAATTAAACTATTCCGATAAGGCATCAAAACTAATTCAAACAATCAATTAACATAACGAATTAATTTGGAAATTTTAACTAATTGACTTTAACATTCAAACCAAACTGAAAATCCAAAAACCACTAGTTGTAACAGCATGGAGATAAACAGAAATAAGAAAATAAAAATGAAATAAAAATAAAAATCAGGACACTCACTGATGAAAAAAAAAACTTCGGCCAGTTACTACTTTCCAGTTTGACCATTTCCGGTAGGCATTGAGCATTAAGACTGTTGAATTCCACATCAGTACAGCCCAACGAACATCTAGTATCAATTTGGGACGAATTGGGCCTACTAGGGTTTTGGCCAAAAAATTTGAAATGGATATTCGATCCGTTCTGGTTATATTTGAGCCAAGCGGCTATGGGGGTTGGGTAGAGGGGGAAGAGATGGTGCTGGGGTGTTAATTTGGGGCCATTTGGCGTAGGTGGCATCATGGCCGGAAAATCTTTCGATGAATATTCGAGGGTTTCCGGTGAGATTTGAAGTAAAACCAATCATGGATTTGGATAGATGAAGAAGGGGAGAATATGGGGTGTGATTTTGGAGTTGATTGGAGCAAGTGACGTTCACCGCCGGCGGCGGCTCCGACGGTGTCACAGGTTCAATACGAGGAAGATAATATGGTCGTTTAGGGTTAATAGGAATTAGGACAATTTTATTTAAATGGGGGAAAGGACTGGGGCCGTTGGAACAAAGAAATTGGATGGCCAGGATTTGAAGACGCCAAACGACGTCGTTTAGTTCTAGGGGGGCTGGACCGGATTTGGGCAATTTTTGGGCTGGGCTGGAGACTAATTTGGGCATGGATCACTTGGGCCTGGCGGATTGGGTACAAAATTGGCCCAAAATTGGTCTTTAATAAAAGCCACTCCATTTTGATTGTTTTTCCTTTTATTTGGTATTTATATATCTCTTTTATTTATTTATTATTATTTGTTTTTATTTTGTATTTTGTATTTTTTCTTGATTTTATTAAAATGCTAAAAAAATTGACATTAAAATCTAATTTCCTATCAATTAATTTCTAATAAAAATGCAAACTAATACATTTTTAACTAAAAATGTAAGATAGATCATTTTTGTTATTTTTTTATATTTTGTTCTAAAATAAATTAATACTAAAAATGTGAAATTAAATCCTTAAATGCAAATGCATTTTTTTTTTCATTATCATGCACAAATAAAAATACAACCAATCAACACAAAATTCAACAAAATTCACAAAATAACAAAGAAATTATTTTATTTGAATTTTTTTGGTAATAATTTACTTAGGGAAAAAATCACATGCTCACAGCTGTCCCTCTTTGCCCAGAAACACGAAGAGTTTTCGTGCAAAGACAAGTGAGCGGAAAAGAGCGATTTTTGCCCGTTTGCATATTCCGTGTGAAGCATTTTGAAAAGTCTGACCGCACCCTGCTTCAGAGGCTGCCTACATATCCTGGACCAATTAAAGCAAATTAGTACAAGTACTCCTTTAATTTAAGGGAATTAGTTCAAAACGGTAAGAACAAGTAACAAATAAGGAAAGAAATCAAAAATACGACCAATAAGTAAAGATGTCAAATATAGTAAGTATCAGGTAAACAAATAGGGATAAGTTCAGAAAAGCTCTAATTAAGGAGATAGTCAGTAAGAATAAAGTACCAGTGCAAACAAGGTAGGCAAATCAATCAAATTGAACGGAAAGGGTAGGAATCGAAGGTTTAAAGGTGTTATGATCAAACCATCAAATAGGGGATCTAGAATAAAAAAAGAGAAAGTCATGAGTCATGTTTCAATATATAAATAGAGTAACATAAGAATAACCAGACATAGCAAACACGAAGGTTAAACTGCACTGATAGAAAGAGGCAAGTCTTGAACAATCAAGATGAGAGCACAAGCATATAAGGGTGATATAAGTTAGGCCAAAAACTCAGTAAGAACATATTCGAGGCAAGAGAGTCACAGAAACTCAAACAAGAACTGGCCAATTACAAAAATCAAATGAAGAAACCTAGAAAATTAGGGCTTTAAACATAGATGATTTAAAGATGCGATAAACTCATAGAATAAGTAAAAATAATACAAGAAATAGAAGGTTAAACACAAAGAATCAGTTAAACAAAGTTTTAAAAGAAGTTCTGAAACCCTAAGTTTTAGAGGAAGGTGAAAAACACTTGAAATCAACGACACTTGTAATAGAGTTCCAGGGACATTGTAAAACATTAAAGAAACAAACTCAAATCATTCCAGATTTGCACAGATCTAGGAGATATAGGCAGAAATTAGGGTTTTAGAGGAACCCATATAGAGATGAAAGAACTTGTCTAGAATCCCAAAGATCGTAACAAATATAACATGATTTTGCTCAAAATCACACTAGAGTAGCCAAGAACATACATGTGAAGAACCGTAGATGCAAGTCAGCATGGCCCTGGGACCTTGAAAACCTTAAAGAAGGAAAGTACGTCATGAGAGAAGCCATTGGAGGCTTAGGAGTCGATAAGAAGTCACCGGAGAAGACCAGAGAAGAGAGGTCGGCGGTTGAAGAGGCTAGGGTATGGTTGAGTTACTGAGAGAGTAGAAGAGAGGAGATGAGAGAATACAGAGGCGGCGGGTTTGGGAGAACGAGTTAGGGTTAGGGTTGTTTAAGATTAAAAAAGGAAAGGGTTAATACGGGCTGTTGATCTCTAAGATCAACGGTTGTGATTTAATTGGTTTTGGGTCGGGTAGGCGGGTTTAAGGTTTGGGTCGGGTAATTTTGTTAGAAACTGGGTTGGGGTTGGGTTAAATTGGGGCTAAGATTTAAATGCAATCTGGCTATATTTTAAATAGCCAATTTATCCCAAATAAATTGCAAATAGTTTCATGTACTAAAATATTTGAAAAATAGATTTTCAACATTTTAAATATATAGAAGGTCGATTTTATGCATATAAATATAATTATATAGTAATCGGGCTAATATTGCAATTATATGCAAATTAGTTCTAAAGCTATAAATGCAATTATAAAAAATGCATAGAAATATTTTAACCAGATTTTGGCATAAACATAGAATTTAAATGACTAAATCACCACAACAATAAATTGAGGGATAATTATTGCGGATTTTATGAGTAAAAAGGAAGGAAATAAATCAATTTTAAAATCTTTAGAATTAGAAATTTTTTTATAAAAACCTTGTGCATGCCTATATATGCTATTTTAAAAGTATTTACGCATATATATAAAAATATAGGGAAAAATTGGGTATCAAAAGCGACCCCTCTTTACCCGGAAAGGATGAAAGAGTTTTCGGGTAAAGAAATGATGGCCAGTTTTGACTAGGCTACTTTGAAAGACAGGGGCTGGACTCTGGTCTCCGATCTGACTACATATCCCTGGTTTTACAGGAATTAGGCCATGTGTAGTTCTAAATTTGTCGGTGGAACATACCGATGAAATTTTTGCAAGAACGGACACGAGATGCGGAAGCGACCATGGTGAATGATTACGGCTCGAGATAGTTAGAGGAACCAGAGGGAGATTACTCCTGCTAGGATAGTGGTTGATCACTGGTTACATGAAGATAAAAAATACTACAAACATGTATTTGTGCGGAAATTTAAACATGATGCAAATTCCCTTTAGACCATGAAAGTTGTCTTCGGACGGTTTAAAGATGACGTCCTCAGACCATGACGTCCTAGGACATGAATTACTTAGTGAGGTATTCGATGTCCATGAAATGATGTTCCCGATCTATGAAAATGGTGCCTTCGAACCATGATGCCTTTGAATAATGATATGCAAATTTGAGAGATCTTCAGGCCATGGCATGGTGTCTTCCATCTATGAGGATGATGCCTTTAGACTATGACGCCTTTGGATAGGTTGGCAATATTTTAGCCTATGATATGCATTAGTATGGTGTTAAAAAGATAAGGCTTAGTCTTGTGAAATGGAGGGTAGAGCTTAGCCCGATGGGAGAGCAAATAGATAATACTAGAATAAAGCAATATTTATGCAAGGAGGGACAATGTTTGATTCCATTCAGATAAGGAGGCAAGGATCAGCCTCATGCAAGTATGGAGGCGGGAATTAGCCTCATGCAAATAGGAGGCAAGGATTAGCCTCGTGGAGTCAAGGATTAGACTCGTGCAAATAGGGAGTCACGGATTAGACTCCTGCAAGTATAGAGGCAGGGATTAGTCTCATGGAGTCAAGGATTAGACTCATGCAAATGGGGAGGCAAGGATTAGCCTCACGCAAATCGGGGAGGCAAGGATTAGTCTCGTGTGAGTATAGAGTCAAGGATTAGACTCATGCAAACGGGGAGGCAAGGATTAGCCTCATGCAAATATGGGGAGGCAAGGATTAGCCTCATGCAAATATGGGGTCAAAGATTAGCCTCATGCAAATGGGGAGGCAAGAATTAGCCTCATGCAAATATGGGGAGGCAAGAATTAGCCTCATGAAAATATGGAGTCAAGGATTAGACTCATGCAAATAGGGAGTCGGGGATTAGACTCGTGCAAATGGGAGAGAGGGCAAGGGTTAGCCTCATGCAAATTGGGGAGGCAAGGATTAGCCTCATGCAAATATGGGGAGGCAAGGATTAACCGCATGTAAATATGGAGTCAAGGATTAGACTTATGCAAATTGGGAGGCAAAGATTAGCCGCATGCAAAATGGGGAGGCAAGGATTAGCCTCATGCAAATATGGGGGGGGGGGGCAAGGATTAGCCTCATGCAAATATGGAGTCAAGAATTAGACTCATGCAAATATGGAGGCAAGGATTAGCCTCATGCAAGTATGGAGGAAAGGATTAGCCTCATGTAGGTATGGAGGCAAGGATTAGAGTCATGCAAGTATGCATGATAGGGATTAGTCCCATGCAAGGAGAAAGAAGCAAATAAGAGTAGCATATGTCTTAGCAGGAGATGTATTCGGTGTCTAATGGCCTGATTGATAGCGTTCTTGCTACGTGGATGTTACCATTACGTCAGATATGCCTGCGTCCAAACAAAAATTGTAAGTTTTGTTGGGGGAAGGTTAGTTCGTGCTTTTATCTGCCAGCCTTGCTTTGCTCCATTTTGAAGCCTTTCAAGTTTCCCAGGGTGATACCTGACTGTAATAGAAATAGAGTTTTTAAAAAAATATGCAATTATTGCTGAAAGTAGAGTTATTCGCATTATTTTAGATGAAGTAGTGACTGTAACACATTTTAGAGACATCGCAATTTTCTTGTATCGGAATTTTGAGGGTCCTCCTCAAAATTCTGCCCCAGTTTGGTAGAAGATCTTTGACCGATTGCAGACAATAGGGTTGGCTGAATCCCCTCAGAATTTTGAGAATCCTTCTCAAATTCCGGCCCAGCTTCTTAACCGATTTCGAACTGTCTGATACATGTTGGCATTGGCTGGACTCGCTTCGGAATTTTGAGGGTCCTCCTCAAAATACTGTCCCAGTTTCTGATCTTGGGGAAATGAAAATTAAATACTAAGGCGAAAAGCAAGAACAAATAGGACTTTGGAAAATAAAAGCATGAAATAGCAGATAATTGCTCAAGTTCATCTCCACAGATAAGGCATGTAAAACAGCACGACTCAAACACAAATAAAGGCCATATTGTTAATCAGTATCCTAGGACATGATATCTAAGTGAATATCAGAACACACGAGACCTGTAGTTTATAAACTCTGGAGTACGATTCCTATCAATTTGCCTACCGGTTTTTAAGCCCATTAGAACGACATTAAGCAGTAAACACAAAGAGGTAGTTTCTAGTTTTATAAGAGACTTGATTACTTAAGGCTTGCCTAGGTGTAGGGTGATGCACCATAATTATTAGAGTTATTAAAATCGTTTAAAAGTTATTTTACCTAAAGCATATTGTTTTACGCGATACAAAGATATACAAGATTACAACCGGTTTCACTTAAGCAGGATAATCAAACACGAGACTATTTTTATGTCCTTTTTTTCATGCGTCAGTAGTTCAACTGGGTGTGACTAAGCGAGTGCGAGCACGATCCTACAAACAGTGTATCTAATATGCACATAAAATGCAGAATGATTTATATGCAAAATTTCTAAAGCAGAATTTCTAAATGCACTGCATGATTGCAGAATTTCCTAAAGTAGGATTTCTGGTTATAGTATTGTAGAGCATGAGGTCAAACATACAAGACTAGCAGTTTTGTTTTAATGTCATTTTATCCTAGAAATAGGATTCCTACAGAATAGCAAGAATATCAAATGAGATGTTGAAACAGTAAACTTAAGAACATGATATCTAATGCATGACATGCTTAGAATGTATTGGTCCTAGACATGGATTCTAATGCGCATATAGGAAACGTAAACCCAAGGCATGGTTTTTAACCATTGATATTGATAACATATATAACTACCCTCCCCTTTTCGCTAGCCAACCCCAATGTCTAATTACAAACCAAATGAACAAATTACATAACTACAACAAAATTGATATTTAGCTACAAAATTATTAGCTACGACATAAAATTCGTCACTAATAGTTTACTTTTCGTGACAAAAATTTTATTTCGTCTTTAAATACATAAGACACATATTTTTAGCGACGAAACACAATATTTTGTAGCAAAGTTTTGTCCACTAAAGTTTCCCACAAAAAATTGAGTTGGTGCCAATTATTAAATAATATTAGCCACGAATTTAAAATTATCACTGACATATTATTTTGTCACTAATGATGTACCCTTATTAGTGATGAAGCATTATTTGTTACCTTAATTTTTGCTACCTCAATATTTATTTGCTACCTTAATTTTTATCGCTAATACTGCAAATAATTAGTGAGAATTATTTAATTGTCGCTATTGAACAGACAATTTAGTCACCAAAATTCATTTTTCGGGCTTCAGACCTCGGAATTTAATTTCGGACATACGACCAAATTCTATTTTTTCCTACGGACCCATCAGGACCGTAAAATTACGGGCCTTGGTCCGTTTAGCCAAAATATTGACCAAAGCCAACTTAAATTTAAATTTAAAGGCAAAATTAGCATTTTTTTTTCAAAATTTCACATAAAAACATTCTAGATATATGCTCGGACCATGCACGCAAGTCAATGTGGGACAAAATGAGATTTTTACATTTCAAATTCTGATTAAGTCCTTTTTGTAATTACAAATAAGAAATCTGAAAACTTTTGTGGTATATGATATTTTTATTTATCGAACTAGCTAATGGGAAAAACATTTATTATGTTCAAAAAGTTTAGTTTAATATATACTACTTGTTTTGCTCAATAGTTGTTGAATACCTTTGAACAAATCAATCAATGTAAATAAAGGGACAATCAGAATCAACAGTAATATATATTGAAGATTGATTGTCGGGTTGGTATATACAGATTATCTTTATAAGAAGATAATAAAATTTAATCAAGTATGAAGAACGAATGAGCAGTAGAAATGTTGATAATAGAGAGAAGAGTGATATAGAGAGAGAGAGTTGTATTATTAAAAAATCGAGGTCCCTACAAATGGGGGGAGACCCTTCTTTATATAGGGAAGAGGTCCCCTCGCCCAACTATTACATCACCGCTAAGATATTACAAGTATAACGGAAATATAAAAAGGGAGAGGTTGGGGACGTCCACCTAGGCAGGTCCGCCGACTCGACATTTAAGGGCGGGACTGTATCCCTCTTGGCGTACGGCCATAAGGGAGGACGTCCCCGAATGTCGTCGTCCTCATGAGGAGGCGTCCCCGTCCTGCACTTCATCCGGACCGGCCACGTGTATATACAAACCAGCCATATTTTGCGTCCGATTTGTCCTCATACAGATAGTCCCTCCGCCTATTGGAGATGTGCTCGAGGCGTATCTGCGATGGGCGGATAGATCCATCCCACGTTGGGTCCTGTGCACATGCGCATACGTGGCATGTTCTTCTGAACCGTCGCCTGCTGACGGCGTGCGTCATAATTATTATTGTTTTCAATACTGGTCATAAAGTCGATTTGACGTTTCGGTTTCCCACCTCTTTTCCGGTGCAAAAACCCTTCGAATTTCGTGCAATGGCTTATTATAAATAGAGGACAGTTTCAATACTATCCCCTCTTTTAGATCATCAAAAATCCCTTGTCTCTTAACTTCTCATTTTCACATATCCGGCAATCCATCCCTTTGTTCTTAGCATCCTTGCTACCATTTCCTTAGAGTATCTAGTTAATAACTTAAAAAGACATAAAAATGGCTAAAGGTAGTCGTCGTCGGGAACCAGAAGAGGATGAGACTGGTTCCGAGGCTTCCCGGCGGTCGAAGGGTAGCAAGAAGGTCAAAAAATCTCTTGTCCCTTTAAAGGAAGAAAATCTCCTTCCTCGTGATCTAAGTGTTTGGAGGGATTTCTCCATGCCAGCGGAGTCCTCTGTATGGGAGGGGTCCACGTACACTGTGGGCCAACTTCATGACCTCAGGGTGTCCTGCCATGTGCCGGAGACGGTGGAGATGCGTGTGGCCGGGAATGACCTGGTATACGTACACCGGCTGGGGTTCTGTGCCATCCACGAGTACCCCTTCATAATGGGGTGTGGACTTCCAATTTACCCCTTGGCGGAGGCACTGTGCCTATTCTACAACATCTGCCTGGCCCAACTCACTCCGTATACATGGAAGATCTGTCGGATCTTGATGACGTATGCGGAGAGAGCTGGCGTGGACGTCTCCGTCCACCATCTATTGCAGCTGTTCAGTCCTAGCTATATGAGCGGTAAGATGCTACAGCTGAAGAATCGCGGAACAAAGGGATTAGTCGTCGAGACGGACGATAAGCCCAACCGCCAGTTCTGGGTGAAATATTTCTATATCCGTACCTCAGATTTGGTGGCGAACGCGACCAATTTTCTGGAGGTGTGGAATGATAACTGTAAGTATTGACTTGTACTTTCAGCGTCTTTGTATCTTGTTTGTTGTTACGCCGTTTTTCAGACGCTAACACTTTTCATTTCTTTTTTGTACGTAGTGGGGACGCGCACGGCTCAACCTGTCCCCGGCATAAGGGAGTGGGTGAGGCAACTGATCCCCTACGCCGAAGAATGTAGGACGTGGGCTGCTTTCTATCTGAAATACGGCCTTCCAAGTATGGTCTCGACTTACTAGTTCCCTCCTTTTTTTTTATTTTAGGCGTCGCCACAACTGACGTTTTGTTTGATATTTCTGTAGCTCGGAACGTGACGCGGAGACGGAGACGTCGTGCCGACAGTCCCCCCTCGTCGGAAGCCGAGCTCGTGGTCTCCGTCAGGCAGGGTCTTCCTGAAGCCGCCCAGCCCGAGGAGGGCCGGGCGGACGTAGTTGCATCCGGCGATAGAGCTGCCGAGGTTGCCGACCCGGATCTTGCTCGTGCCATCCAGGAATCTCTATTGGTCCACACTCCCAGACCTTCCCGTCCCACACCTGAGCTGGTTATTGACCAGGCGTCTGGGGCAAACATAGGACCCTCGTCCCTCGCTGTTGAAGAGGGCGCTCCGGCGGATGATGAACCGGCGGAGCGGAAGAGGCGCAGACTGCTCCTTGGGAAGGGAGTGGTCGTGGAACAAAGGAAGGCGGTAACTCGCCGTCCTGAATCGAGGCCGGTCTTGCTGGGCGACGCCATTCGACCAGTGATGGTCGCGCTTTTGGGTACGGCCGAGGTGGATGCTACTTATCCAAATGCCGAGGGCGAAAGCATACCGGCTGCCGCCGCTGAGACCACAAACGTGTGGGTAACTGCCGTTGATCCAACCTCCAAGCCCGTGGACGTGCCGCCGTCAGAAAATGTTGAGGCGGCCCCTGAGCCAGCGGATGTGCCACCATCGGGAGGTATCGAGGCGGCCCCCGAGCCAACTGGCATGCCGCAGCGGGAGCATGCTAGAGTGAGCACACTGGAGACGGGTCGTAGCCGTCGAATAATGATTCCGACAGGTTATAACCTGCTGCTGGAAGTGAGCAGACCGCGATGGATTTGTCCCTATTGTGCCGGGCTGCCGAAGCGAAGTTGCTAAAGACGGTGAGTGACAGAGACTTGTCTCCTCGAGTTGGCGGTGCTACTCTGCAGGTATGACTTGATATATTGTTCGTTTTGCTTTTCTTTTGTTTTGAGGTTTTAACTTGTCTTCTCTCTCCTTTTTTGTAGACCCTTATTCTAGAGGTCGAGCGGAGCCGAAGGGATCGGAAGAAAATAACTACCCTTCGGAAGGCATTGAAGAAGTACAAGGAGGCCCGCGAGAAACACAAGGCGCTCACGGACTGCTTTTCCCGGGACCCAGATTTCCGCCTCCTCCGAGAGAGCGTACAGTCACTGGAGGAACAACTGCGCAAGCAAACGACCCAAATTGAAAAGGCGGATGCTGACCTGCTGACTGCAGTGACTCGAAACACTGATCTAGAGAGCCTTCTCCAACAGCGGAAGGGGGAACTGGATCTGGGCCGTGTAGCAATAATGGAGGTGGGTGAGCTACGCACCAAAGTCGATGCCTTATCGGCCAAGCTTCAAGCAGTTTCGGCCAAAACGGCAGTTGCTCCTCAAGCGGAGGCCGTTGGCCCAGTTGGAGACGTTTCTCGCGAAGCCCAGGACATGCTGGTGTATGCAGAGGCGAGGCGGACAGTGTTCGAAGAGCTGCTGGCCGCTGGCAGAGCTACCGAGGCGGAAGTCGACGAGCAGTGTCGTCTGGTTAGGACAGCTCGTGAAGCCTGTAGCTACGACCCTGATTCCCCATTTCAGACGGGCGACTCCTTTACTTATGCGGACCAGCTGGGCACCAGATCCTGGATCGAGAGGATGTTTCGGGATGCAGGTGAGGACGTCGCTGATGGGGTGGAAGGAGACGGCGGAGGCCCTGATAGTTGAATAGGGTTTATGTATACTTGTAACCTGTAGCCTCTCCCCTTTGTAATTTTGTAATCATATTTCAATAAAGAAACTCTTTTTTTTATATTGATTTCACTAATCTTCCTCCTTTGCTTTTATTTCCGTACTGTCGGTATCGACCTTAATAAAAATTTGTATGGCTAAGGCCCCTTTGCCTGAATCCATCTTTGAGCTGGGGCGAACCATACTTTGACGTCGAAGGCACTTAGCCTGAGTCCCAGTTTGGGCGAGGTCGGGCTTATACTTCTTGCGCGACCATCCTCTCGACCTTTCGTTTTGCCTCGAGAGGCCATACCATTATCTTTTAGTTGTTCATGCCTTAGGCTTCCATTTCTAAAGGAGAAGGCCGTAGCCTTCTTCTTTAGATGTTTAGGCCTTAGCCATTTGTTTCATCTGGATGAGGCCGTAGCCTTCTCCTTTAGATGTTTCGGCCTTAGCCTTTTGTTTCGACTGGAGGGGGCCGTAGCCTTCTCCTTTAGATGTTTAGGCCTTAGCCATTTGTTTCATCTGGAGGAGGCCGTAGCCTTCTTATTTAGATGTTTAGGCCTTAGCCTTTTGTTTCACTTGGAGGAGGCCTTAGCCTTCTCCTTTAGATGTTTAGGCCTTAGCCATTTGTTTCATCTAGAGGAGGTCGTAGCCTTCTCCTTTAGATGTTTAGGCCTTGGCCTTTTGTTTCACCTGGAGGAGGCGGTAGCTTTTCATACATTATGGCCGTAGCCCTTCATTCATTGGAGATGGCCGTAGCCTTTCATGCATTATGGCCGTAGCCTTTCATACATTATGGTCGTAGCCTTTCATTCATTGGAGATGGCTGTAGCTTTTCATACATTATGGTCGTAGCCCTTCATTCATTGGAGATGGCCGTAGCCTTTCATTCATTGGAGATGGTCGTAGCTTTTCATACATTATGGCTGTATCCCTTCATTCATTGGAGATGGTCGTAGCCTTGCATACATTATGGCCGTGGCCCTAGTCCCTGTGATGTGCTATTCGTGCCGGATGGTACGCTTGGTGTATCAGAATAATCTTGCAAGCGATTCCGGACATCTCCTTCGTCGCCTCCTTAAAAACCTCTCTGGGAAAACCTAACTGGGACAAAACCCGGTAGAGGGAAAAAGAGTACGGCTTGGGGGGTGTCTCTTAGAAGTGGAAACGCTTGAGGTGTGAGATATTCCAGTTGTTTTGGGGTATCTTTCCATCCATGGTCTCCAGCTTGAAGGAGCCCTTGTCTGCTGCTGCGATGATTTTGTAGTGTCCATCCCAATTGGTGCCCAACTTCCCCTCCTTGGGATCCTTGGATGCCAATGTTTTGGCTTTTAGCACGTAATCGCCTGTCTTGAGTGGACGAATTTTCGTCCTTTTGTTGTAGTTTCTCTCGACCTGCTGTTTCTGCGCCACTAGCCTGATGTGGGCCATTTCTCTTCTTTCTCCGGCCTCATCCAAGTCTTGTAGTCGGCTTGTGTCGTTCTCATCTCCGCTTATGTGTGAGTATCTGAGACTCGGTTCGCCGACTTCAACTGGTATGACGGTGTCGATTCCGTAGACTAATGAGTAGGGAGTTTCTCCAGTGGAAGATTTGGGGGTGGTTCTATGTGCCCATAATACTTCTGGTAGCAGCTCAGGCCACAATCCCTTGGCGTCTTCAAGTTTCTTCTTCGGGATGTTTAATATAGTCATGTTGGATGATTCCGCTTGGCCGTTGGCGGCTGGGTGATATGGCGTTGAGAGTATTCTTTTGATGTGCCATTTGTCAAAAAAGTCGGCTGTCTTTTGTCCTATGAACTGTCGTCCGTTGTCGCACGTTATTTATTTGGGGATGCCGAGCTGCATATGATGTTCTTCCAGATGAAGGCTATGACTTCTTGCTCACGGATTTGGGTGTAGGCGCCTGCTTCTACCCATTTAGAAAAATAGTCAGTTAAAACTAATAAAAAGCGTACCTTTCCTCGTCCGGCAGGCAGCGGTCCGACTATATCCATCCCCCATTTGATGAATGGCCCTGGGGAAGTGACCGAGTGGAGGGGTTCCCCCCGGCTGATGTATCATGGGAGCGAACCTTTGGCATTTTTCGCATCGTCGGACGTAGTTTGCCGCGTCTTTTTTCATGGTGGGCCAATAGTAACCGGCCCATATCAGGCACCGCACGAGTACTCTGTTTCCCGTATGGGCGCCGCAATGACCCTCATGGACCTCTTCCAGTACCGGATTCATCTGGTTGGGCCCCTGGCATTTGGCCAGGGGTCCTCCAAAAGTTCTTTTGTAGAGATCGTCATTCATCAGGCAATATCTGGCTGCTTGTGTGCGAAGCTTCCTGGCCTCTTTTTTGTCGTGCGGTAGGTGCCCTTCCTGCAAGTATGATAGGAGCCGGTTGCGCCAGTCCAAAGTTAGGTGTAGAGAGAATACCTCGATGCTGATCGATGGCGGAATGCATGAGGGTGACAGTGCTTTCTTTGCTCAGGTTAGTGGCCGCTGCGGCCATTTTTGCCAACCCGTCGACATCGGTGTTGTGTACCCTACGGACTTGTTCGAAGCGACACTCGTCGAATTGGGCCATCAGTTTACAGACCTTGGCTTGATATTTTTGTAATCTTTGATCCTTGATCTGGTAGGCCTCGGCGACTTGATTTATCACAAGTTGTGAGTCGCAATGCAAGATCAGTCGGCGGGCTCCGTATCTGGCGGCTAATTTCAAACCTGCAATAAGAGCTTCGTACTCTGCTTCGTTGTTAGTCATCTCGGGGCATCGTATGGACTGGCGAATGACCTCGCCCATGGGGACCTCGAGAATGTGTCCCAGTCCCGATCCCGAGGCATTCGCAGCCCCATCGGTGGGGACCTCGAGAATGTGTCCACTAGAGTCTTACTAATGTAATAGATAGGTGATTGCATACCTTTTTGTTCGCGGACGAACACTGCACTGACCGCAACCTCGGAGACGGCCAGATATATCAGTAGGGGCTCGTTTGGTTCCGCCTTTGCCAACAGTGGCGGGGATGTCAGGTACGTTTTCAACTCTTGGAGGGCCTTAACGCATTCGTCACTCCAGTGGAAGCCGTCATCCTTTCTCAACACATTGAAGAATTTGTGGCACCTATCTGATGATCGGGAGATAAAGCGAGAGAGGGCGGCTATTCGGCCTGTCAACTTCTGAACCTGTTTCTTGCTGGTAAGTGCTTCGAGTATCGAGGCAATCGCCTTAATCTGGTTAAGGTTGACCTCGATCCCTCTTTGTGATACAAGGAAACCGAGAAATTTCCCAGATGCCACGCCAAAAGCGCATTTTTCGGGGTTCAGCTTCATCCCGTAATTGTTCAATATTTCGAAGGCCTCTCGCAAGTGATCGATACAATCCTCCTTTTTTGCTTATTTAACTAGCATGTCATCGATATAAACCTCCATGGTCTTCCTTAGTTGTTTATTGAACATCTTAGTGACCAACCTCTGGTAAGTGGCCCCCGCATTCTTCAGCCCGAAGGGCATCACTCTGTAGCAGTAGGTGCCTTGGTGGGTAATGAAGGTGGTTTTCTCCTGATCATCCTCGGCCATCAGAATTTGGTTATAGCCGGAATAGGCATCCAAGAAGCTTAATAGCTCGTGCCGTGTTGTGGCGTCGACTAGCTGATCGATGTGGGGCAGGGGGAAAGAGTCTTTAGGGCAGGCCTTGTTTAGGTCGGTGAAGTCCACGCACATCCTCCATTTTCCTCTTTTCTTCTTGACCATTACCAGGTTAGCGATCCATTGCGGGTACTTTGACTCTCTGACGAAACCGTTGGCTAGTAACTTGTCTACCTCCTCCCGGACCGCCTCGTTAATGGCGGCATTGAATTTTCTCTTGCCTTATTTTACTGGCGGGTGTAATGGATCCACGTTGAGCCGGTGCGTGGAGATATCTGGCGAGATCCCTGGCATGTCTGCATGGGAAAGAGCAAACGTATCTGCATGTTTAGTCAAGAATTCATGGTACTTACCCGGATTTACGAGCCCGTGACCGATGTAGGCCTTCTTCTCAGGGTCGTTCTGGTCTAGCTGAACCGGGTCGAGCTCCTCGACCGTAGCATTGCAGGCTTCTATAATGTCTGGATCCCTTATAGTGTCGGCCGTTGGGTCTGCTTGGGTCCCCGACACGGTTGATTGCTATGCCTTCACGCTCTCCCCGCTTAGTTGTCTGGTGTGAGCGCAATCTTGAGTTATTTTGTAACATTCCTGCGCTGTGCGTGGCTCCCCTTTGATGCTGAATATTCCCCATGAGGTAGGGAATTTGATCACTTGGTACAGGCTTGACGGGACCGATCGCATGGCGTGTATCCATGGGCGTCCAATGATGACGTTGTAGGCCGCCTCCTAGTTCAACACGTGGAAGGTTGTTTCTAGGGTGACACCTCCCGCGAGGACGGGCAGAGTCATTTCTCCTGATGTGCGCTCTACTGCATTGTTAAAACCAGTTAGAGTTATGCACCTGGGAGTGATTCTATCCTCGAGTCCCATCTATGCGAGGACTCTCGGATGAATGATGCAGGCGGCGCTTTCGTCATCGATCATGACTCTCCTGACATCGGTATCAATGATACGCAGGGTAATAACTAAAGCATCATAGTGAGGGAAACACTAACCGTCGGCGTCAGACTTATCGAAGGTGATACTCCCTTCGAGGTCATCGTACCGTTCATGGGAGATGGTTCTCTTCAGTCGGTGGGTGTTGGTGAATTTGACGTGGTTGATGGTGGCGTCATCCCCCTCTCCGACGATCATGTTTACCATACGTGTCGGAGAGGGCGGCTTTGGGGGTCCCCTGGAGTGCTCCCGTCCGCGGCCAAGATTAGCTTTCCCCTTGTCGCTGAGAAGTTCCTTCAGGTAGCCCTAGTTGAGCATTCTGACGACTTCCTGCCGTAGGCCGATACAGTCTTAAGTCCGATGTCCTCGTTCCTGATGGAACTCTATTATAGGACGTTGGATTTCCTCATGGCTGGGTCTGACTTCATCTTTTGGGGCCACTGCACCTTAGTGCCGAGCTTCTCCAGTGCGTACACCACTTCTGAGGGTGAAACACAAAAGTTATGTGAAGAAAGTACAGAGGGCATACCTCGATCATTTCTGAGTGGGGCGACGTGACGCTGCACGGCTTCCGTATGACGCGGGGGCGGAAACGAAGACCTTGCGGTAGGGTTGGTATCGTTCCTTGCTGGGGCGAGGGGGGGTTCTGGGCGTCCCTCATGCCGTTCTCTCCTTGCGTCCGGATGCACGGCCGCCAGCCGCCGGGTTGGCCCGTTAAGATCCTCTTCATCTACCCGCACCTCGGCGCAGTAAGCATTATGGATCTCGTCCCAAGTGGTGGGAGGGTACTTCATGAGCCGGCTCAGCAGCTTCTTGGTAGCCCTAGAGCCGTCCCTGCTGAGCCCGTTCTGGAAGGCCGCTACCGCCATTCCTTCCGACACATTTGGCAGGCTCATTCTTACCCTGTTGAACCTGGCGAGGAAGTCCCTGAGGCCTTCGCCTGCGGTCTGTCTGACGGTGAATATATCGTTCACCCTTGCTTTTGCTTTATTAGCACCGGCATGCGCGGTGACGAACTTATCAGCCATTTCCTCGAAGGTCGAGATCGCCTTGGCGGGTAGTTGAGAGTACCAGGTTAGCGCTCCTCCGGTCAGCGTTTCGCCGAACTTCTTTAGCAGTACTGACGGTACCTGTTCTTTAGATAAGTCGTTACCTTTTACTGCGGTGACGTAGTGGATGAGATGATCCTCGGGGTCGGTGGTTCCGTCGTACACCTTCAGGTATGGGGGCATCTTGAAGGTTTTCGGGATGGTGTAGGGTGCCGCTTCTTCGGAGTAAGGTTGTTCCACAAACCTTCCTACATCCCGCTTGGGTAGTAGTTTAGGTGCCCTGGGAATCTTATCAACCCTGTCTTGGTGATCCTTCATCTGGTTGCGGAGGACCTGGTTTTCACCCTCCATCTCCTTCATTTTTCTGAGGATGGAGGCCAGTGTGTCATTGTGTGTCTGCGTCTCGAGAAGTTGGCCGTTGGTCCGTGTTTCTTCCTGTTCGTCTGTCGCGATGGTGTTGCTTGTAGCCGGAGCGGCGTTTTCGCAACACTGCGGTGGCTTTTCCACCAAGCTGCTCAAGGTGCTAGTCAGCCATACCTCCAGTAGTCTTCTGACCGCTGGAGGTGCCTATTTTGGATAGTGGGGGAGGTTTCTGCTTCAGGCGCGACAAGGGGGGTAACGTTGATGGCTGTGCTTCCACCAGCCTCATTCATGGCACTTAGGAGGTTTGTGGTAACTTCTGCCACAACCTTGGGTCGCGTGTTACTTTCAGCCATTCCGAAACTTTTTTCGATGATCGGATCTTGCGAATGTATACTACGAGTTTGATTCTTGAAATCCCCACAGATGGCGCCAAATTGTTTTGCTCTAAAGTTGTTGAATACCTTTGAACAAATCAATCAATGTAAATAAAGGGACAATCGGAATCAATGGTAATATATATTGAAGATTGATTTGTCGGGTTGGTATATACAGATTATCTTTATAAGAAGATAATAAAATTCAATCAAGTATCAAGAACAAATGAGCAGTAGAAATGTTGATAATAGAGAGAAGAGTGATATATATAGAGAGAGAGATGTATTATTAAAAAATCAAGGTCCCTACAAATGGGGGGACACCCTTCTTTATATAGGGAAGAGGTCCCCTCGCCCAACTATTACATCGCCGCTAAGATATTACAAGTATAACGGAAATATAAAAAGGGAGAGGTTGGGGACATCCACCTAGGCAGGTCCGCCGACTCGACATTTAAGGGCGGGACTGTATCCCTCTTGGGGTACGGCCATAAGGGAGGACGTCCCCGAATGTCGTCGTCCTCATGAGGAGGCGTCCCCGTCCTGCACTTCATCCGGACCGACCACGTGTATATACAAACCAGCCATATTTTACGTCTGATTTGTCCTCATACACTACTAATTTTTAGATTACACGCGTTGTGTCTGTAAATTTTTAAAGTAATCTGATTCCTTCTCGGAAATGTGTTTTCCTTTTTTGTTATTGTTACATTTTAGGAATTGGGACAATCAAGTTCCTTCTTGAAAAAATTATTTTTTTAACCTTAGTTTATTTTAAGAATGTTTCTTTTATTTATTTATATTTAGAATTTTGAGGATGTTTAAAAAATTTTGAACACAATTTAATTCCTTATCAAAAGTGTCAAGTTTATTTAATTCAAATATAAAATAATACACACACTATGTATGCACATAAAAAATTGAAGAGCGGAAACGCCGGCAAGTTGTATTTTGGTAACAAAAAAAATTAAGAGCAGCAAGCGATTGACAACTATTGAAGAGCGGCAAGAGTTTTATTTTGATATTTTCGGTTTTATTCTATTTCAAAAGTTGTATGAAAAAAGTGGCGTTAGTTTTCCCTCCTTTTCTTTTTTGTGTTCTCAACTCTCTCTTTTTAGTTGTCGCCTCCCATTTCTCAATTCTCCTCCATTCCTCTCTTAATTCTTTGTGACACTCACTTCTCCATCAAATTATTGTACCAGTTAGATTTATTATATTGCTTCCATTAATATTTTATTTTTTTCTCTTTCACACGCATAGATTCTCTTATTCAATAATGCTTAATTTTCTCCAAAATCTTTTATTGATTTAATAGCATAAAAGATCAAATCCGCGTGATGGGCATTTTAAGACGCAAAGCCACTTCTAGCATATGAAGAAATTTGTGGGTTCTTAAAGATTTAATTCTACTGTAGAGGTATGTAGAAATTTATCTATTATTTTTTTATTTTTTGAGAGATTAAGTACTATTATTTTATATCTCTTATTCTTAATTCTTGTGGTTATTCAAAGAAGAATTAATATTTATTGTCTAACATCAAGTAAGCATCTTTCTACCAATACTAATTTGTATTTTTATTATTTGCTTCACTAATAAAAATATGATATGTCATTTTTTGGCTAAATCTTGTTCATGAAAAAGTATGTACGAAAATTGTTTTTTATTTTTTCAACAGGTACATGAAAGTGTAAATTTATTCAAGAGCAACTTTACTAGACGAATGATTACATTAGCATTTAAGGAAGCAGTTACTAAAATTATTTTGTATTTCGATTCGACCTTTTGTTGTTGAATAAATTTTATTTTGTTTCAGTGTTTTAGTTTATGGAGATTGTAATGAATATTATCTCAATGTAGTATTAGTTCCTAATTATGTGATCGTCGGTGAAAATTATTGTTGTTACTTTCCATTTTTACTATGTTATTTTCATTTAGTAAATGATAAATTCTCAAATTAATGGGAAATTAGATAATTGCTACTTATAAATAGTAGCATTGCTGATTTTAATGTCACCAAATGTTCGTCAAATTTTAGTGACAAAAATTGTCCGAGAATCATCTTTTTAGTAATTTGTATTTTATGATTATTATAAGTTTAAATAATTTGTTAAAAAATATTATTTTTAGTGACAATATGATAGTTTTCAACTGTAAATTGTAAATTATTCTTGTAAAAGCAAAGCTCTCACTATTTTATATATTTAGGGACAGAACATTTTTTTGTACATAAAAGGTAATCTAAGAAAATAATTTCGATTTAACTACGAAAAAAAAAAAAAAAAAAAAAAAAAAAAATAAATATATATATATATATATATATATATATATATATATATATATATATATATATATATATATATATATATATATAGAGAGAGATTTGAGATGGTCACTAATTAAGCTAAGTAGTTAGCGATAAAGTAGTTTCGTTGGCATTGATAATCTTTTTAGTGACAAAAGCACGCTATTGACGACGCATATTTTATACCTTTTCTGACAAACAAGTTTGTCATAAATACTAAGCATTTGGAAACAAAAATTTTTTGTCTCTAATATAACTTGTTTTAGTGACGAACCACCAAGTTGTCTTGTATACTTTTAATGACGGTGTTTTTGGGACGAAAAATTGGCGAATTACTTTTTGTCTCAAAAGATCTTTTGTAACGAAAAATGACTTTAAATGACAAAATAGTTCGTCATTGAAAATCAAATTTGTTGTAGATAAGAAAAAGAAGAAGTTACACTATAGGAAGCCTCAAGTAGGCCCTAGTGATTTTCCCAAACCTCCAATAGCTTCAAATGTCAATTTCAAAGATAATATCATTGTCTAGGTGCTTCAGAGTTCCCTAAGGATCTCAAGGGTCCCGAGCAGTGCTCACACCTAGGCTTTGTAACCAAATTGAGTAAGTTAAGTGTGAAAGTGCCAGCCTCAGTGTGCCAGAGTTCAGCGGGTTCTTGAGAGGATCCCAAGGCAGTACACACACTGGTGTAACGACCCGAGTGGTCATTTTTAGAATTTACATCCCGTTCCCCTATTAACTACTTTCTTATATTTTATTAATGGTATTGGGTGCGTTAGAATTTAATTGGAGTGATTTTGATAAGAAATGTGACACTTAGTCTTTTTTAAGAAGGCTTAAGTTGGAAAGTCAATCGTTCGTTGACTTATGAGTTAGAGGGATCAGATATGAATTCCGATGGTTCGGTTAGCTCTAGGAGATGATTTGGGACATAGGAATGTATCCGGAATACTTTTGTGATGACCGGTGTAGAATTAAGCTTGAATTAGCGAAGTTAGTATTTTGACGATTTCCGGTTGATAGGTGAAATTTTGATCCGTGGGTCAGAACGGAGTTTCGGAAGTTGCTGTAGCTTCGTTATGTTATTGTGGACTTGTCTGCAAAATTTGAGGTCATTCGGACTTGTTTCGATGTGTTTCGGTATCAGATGTGGAAGTTAGAAGTTTCAAAGTTCTTAGGCTTGAATCCGTTAGAAATTGGTGATTTCTGTGTTGTTGGACGTATTTTTATATTGAAACAAGTTAATATGATATTTTAGGACGAGTTTGCACTTTTGGTTGAGGTCCCGGGGACCTCGGGGTGATTTCAGATGGCTAACGGGAACTTTTGAAGTTGGAAAAGTTCATAATAGACGAAATTATTAATGAGTGTTCACAAAACCTCACTTTAAACGATCATATCTTCCGTTATATAAGAAGTTGTGTGACCTATAACCTATCAAATTAAAGCCTTTTGAGTCTAGTTTCCAACGCAATAAACTGTTTGTCATTTGGAGTTTTATACAGAACGTTATGACTATTTTACTAGACATGTATCAGTAGCGCGGCCTTAGTGCGGGAGGCGCTAGTAGCCCACGCTAATTGAGTTATCTTCTGCCTCACTAGCATGGTATTAGCGCGGGTGCGCTAGTGTCAGGACTCTAAATACACCTAAGAATGGGAAATGCCGTACTTTGAGTCATTTCTCAAGCTTAGGGCTTCCCCAACACCCCCAGTTCGATCAAGGCACCCAATTGCACTCCTAAGGTAAGTTTTAAGTGTGTTTTCACGGAAATTTCACTTCTCAATTACTAGTTACAACATGATTTTGGTTGGATTTCATAGGATTTCTTCAAAAACTCAAGAATATCCCAGATTTGTCTTTCAAGATTTGGTCTATAAGAGATAATCATACACCTTAGACTTATATATATGGAGTTATTATGGCATTATGAGTATGAATCATGTATTACAACCTATAGTATGGTGATTGAAGCCATAAATTTCCAATTTAAATACATGGCCATGGTAGGGATTTAAAGTTGATTATTCAATGGAATTTTATTGGTTGGGACTTGGGTGTGAATGGTTGATCACACATGTGATATTAGGAGTATAAATTATTGAAGAAAAATAGTGGGATGAATTGTTGGTTTATATTGATAATTGGATGAATCAAAAATATAGATATGAGTTGGAAAGATTTATACCTACAAGGTATTTGATAATATGCCTAAATGGCATAAGCTATGGAATTTGTTACTAATATTGTTCATATTGAATGTTTTATTGTAGATTGAAGTTGTTTAAGTGTATTGGAACATTCTAGTATCATTAACGAGGGAATATCCCAGAGTTGAGCCATTTGGAGTCGAATACTCATGGCAAGGGCGTGATTTCGGGTTGACTTGCACTTCTTCGAGGTAAGTGGCTTGTATAATCTTGTGTGGGGGACTTTGTCCCATATGATATGATATGTGGTAATTGAATGCCTTATACGTAGGGTGACGAGTGCGTACTTGAGCTAATTGTTGAAAATTCGAATTTTACTTAAATTACTTCAACTGAGTTTCTTTTGTATATGTTTTATTCTACTTGCTATTATAGCATGTGCTAGTATAGAAAAGCATGTTTAATTGATCCAAATTGTCTATTTACTTAATTTTCCTTAATTGAAATTACGTGGAGCATGTTGGGCCAGAATTATTTATTTCTTTGTATTGTTATACTTCAATTTCTGAATACTTCTCTGATCTTGGTTATGCATTTACATTGGAACTACGGATGTGGGATTCAGGTAACCCCCCTTGTTTGTTTACTTTGGAACTACGGGTTCGATTCCTGGGAGATCCCCCTGCACGTGTTATGTTCTAAGACTGAGAGTGCGGGATACCAAGAGATCCCTGGCACAGAAATGATTATATATTGTGGATACCAAGAGATCCTAGAATTTATTATTGAGGATACCAAGAGATCCTCGGGACACCAAGAGATCCCCGAATTATTATTATGGATACCAAGAGATCCCAAAATTATTATTGAGGATACCAAGAGATCCTCGGGATACCGAGAGATCACCGAATTATTATTGAGGATACCAAGAGATCCTAGAATATTATTGAGGATACCAGGAGATCCTCGGGATACTAAGAGATTCCCGAATTATTATTGAGGGTACCAAGAGATCCTTGAATATTATTGAGGATACCAGGAGATCCTCGGGATACCAAGAGATCTCCAAACGATTTATTGAGGATACCAAGAGATCTTCGGGATACTAGGAGATCCCCGATGATAAATATCCGGTTGTGGTTTGTACCTCTATTCTTTGATAGTGTTTGTCCTCTGTTACTGTTTTACTTATTTTTCTTGCCGGATATCTGCTGTGATTATACACATATTGTCCTCTCATTATCATATTGATTATTATGTTTTACCTCAGTAGGGCCCTGACCTTCCTCGTCACTACCCAAGCGAGGTTAGGCTTGACACTTACTGAGTACCGTCGTGGTGTACTCATGCCCTTCATGCGCATGTGTTTCATGTGCACATCCAGGTACTTTTGGTCGAGCGCATTATCAGTGATCTAGGTGTTATATTCGGAGACTTGAGGTATATCTGCCACGTCCGCAGACTGAAGAGCCTTTTTCTACTCTATCTTATATATAGCAGTTCCATTTCATGTATTCAGTTTTTGTAGACATTCCTGGATAATAGAGCTGTATCTTATGATTCCTTTAGCCTGTGTTGCCCGTGGGTTTCCGGGTCTTTGGGATAATTTCAGAATGCTAAGTGTTAAAGTTTATTTGCCATGAGGCAATTATATACATTATTCCTGTTATTTAATTTTGATTATAAATTCCGCAAGGTCTTAGGCTTACCTGGTCACGAAGACTAGGTGCCGTCATGGCGTGTTCACAATTGGTAAACTAGGGTCATGACAAGTTGGTATCAGAGCTCTAGGTTTATAGGAGTCACGGAACACATGTCGGTTTATTAGAGTCTCGCTGATTGGTACGGAGACGACTGTACTTATCTACGAGAGGCTATGTAAGCGTTAGGAAAATTCCACTTTATTTCATTCCTTCTCGTGCGTCATTTATTCAGTTGGAGCCTATATCATATGTTATTTTGCATCCATTCGTGTATTGAAATTGCGCACTCGATATCAATTATGCTTCGACGGTTTGTGATGCTACAAAGGATTTCAAGGGAGACAAGAATTTACTCAACCATTATTACCGCGTGTCATCCATACCGATAATACAGAAATATTGAGAAATCATTCAATTATGCACATGGGAGTGCAATAGGTTCTGACATCGCAGAAATGGTATAGTTATGAGGTGGATGTAGATCTAAAGATAGTTGGTGGTAATAAAGACTATATGGTTTGTATGAGATGTCTATTTAGCGAAGGGTACAACTAGCAACCGAGATGTTGCAGGAAGTGAGTTTAACTGTCCTAAGAAAGACATGTACCAAACGAATGGCTTGAGTTTTCTTATGGTGGTGATGTATAAGCGATAAAGGTTAGTATCATGGATTGTTAGTATGTATCGTATGGCTTTGCAACAAGTGAAAGAAGTTCACTATCAACGATCAAATTGTGGGTCATGTGTCATATCAGATTTGACATGCGATGTATTTAAGTGGTATTCAAGAGTTCTCTGAAACTTGCATATGAGTAAGAGCTGAGATTTGTATGGGATGGTGTTGGGACTTTCGATATTTCTATGTCCATAATAATTCTACATTTCAGTATCAGCAGGGAAATGAAAACAATTTCAGAATACTCGTGGTGCCTCAGTTAATCAGGGAACTCTCATGGGATAATCATCTTTTAATGCACCACTAGCATGGGATTCCTTAAATGGTTATTCTAGTTATCTGGAACAGACTCAGTATGAGTAGCCGAACTGCGGATGAGTTGTTATGAATGTGGTGATAGTAGAAACATCATGAGAAGTTGTCCCAGACTTAGGAGAAATCTATTTCATCAGAACACACAGTCAACACACTCCAATATAGTTACTAATCTATGTACGCTACAAGTCAGATATGGAGAACGATTGGGTAGATGGTGCCTAAGAGGTGGATGTCCGACCCATTGATATAATTGATATAGTGTGGCTCAGACCACTACATCAGATAATGTCATTACATGTACAATGTTGATTGTTATAAAAAGGATATTTTCCTTAACTTGATTTGGTTTTGAAAATTAAAAAAAAAGGCGAGCCCTCTTAATATACTTCACTCATGAGCTTCGTAATCCTGAGATCTACTTATATGAATACTCAAGTTAGGCTATTATATGGAGATAGCTATCCCTATCATTATCGGTCACCAAAAATATCTATGAGGATAAAAGTAATTTTTTATTACTTACTACAGCGAGATTTGATATAATTTCTGGATAATTGATTTCAATTATCAAATTCTATGCTCTATCTGTATGAGGGTTCATTATATGTTGTGATTCTCTTTGACGGAAATTATTGAAGAAAGAAAGAAAGGAAATGAAAAATTTTAGTTGGCACAATGTGCAAATACTTGTGATTCAGAGTTAAGGGTGATATCCTCAAATATTTATATAATGTGAAATATGTTGAACTGAGCTACAAGCTGTGGTGGATGTTCTATAAGGACAAGGTCCTGGCGGTGAAAAGTTTATATGTTTAAAAATTCTCATTTTATGAAATTTAAAAATTTTGTACTATATTTTATATAGGAGTCATGCCTGTTAGGCTTATTTGCTTGTGTATTCTCTTTTCATATTCAGTCATTTTTTGTGTTGTAAACGTTGAGCTTTAGTTTATGGGATGAGCTGTGACTCGTTAATTCGGGTAAGTAATTATGAGATCTTCATGCTTCGTTGTGAGTAAAGCGGAGGTCTGAAATGAGATGTTTGTTAACATAAGGTTAATTGGCAATGTTGTGATTTATGAACAACTATTATGGACAGAGACGAGGTTATGGGCATACATATGACGTGTTTCATGTCCAGATATCATTATGCTAATGTGATGTTTGTAATGAAGACATTAGTATTATTGATATATATATATATATATATATATATATATATATATATATATATATTGTGGTGTTTCATTGGGTTGTGGATGTGTTGTTAATAGTTATTTTGGTGTTACTCTGGCAGGTGGATAGGCCCAATTATAGGGGAGGCTCTGTCCAAATGTTTGAAAAATTTGGGAGTCAGAAAAATTTTAGATATTAAGATGTGCGAAGAAAGAGATAGGTTACGTCGTGTATTTGAGGACGAATGACCCTAAGTGGAGGAGAGTGTAACATCCGAAGAAAATAATTTCGAAGTAATTACGCGCTATTAAAAGTTGAAGTATGTTGAAATAAGACTAATGAGTGTGACAATGTGGAATTCAGGCCCTATGATGAATGTTAGATGTTGAAGTTTGGGTCTTTTCCTAAGGTTACGGACTAAGGATGAGGTCAAACATTTAGTTAAGTTGAAGAATCAGTTACATGAATTTGCTTGACAAGGGTTTTATTCGACCAGTGTTTCACCTTAGGGTGCTCCTGTTTTGTTTGTGAAGAAAAAGGATGGTTATATGCGTATGTGTATTGATTACCGCCAATTGAATAAGGTTACACTGAAGAATCTTTATCCTTGCCTCTTATTGATGATCTGTTTGACTAGCTTAAGGGCGCACACGTGTTTTCTAAGATTGATTTGCGCTCAGGTTACCATCAGTTGAAGGTTAGGGAGCCAAATATCCTGAAGACTGCTTTTAGGACTTCGTATAAGCATTGCGAGTCTATTGTATGTCATTTGGATTGACCAATGACCCAACAGCTTTTGTGCATTTGGTGCATAGCGGTCACGACCCCAGTTCACCAATCGTAAACCTGTCATGACGACACCCGGTCTTCACGACTAGGTAACCCTAACACAATTGCAGAATTTACAGCCCTTATGAAACAACTAAAAACAAATGCAGAATAAAAAAAAGGAATAATGTAATAAGTGCCGCCTGGCACATACACTTCATCACAAGTACTGAAATACAACCTCCAAGACCCGGAAACTCACGGGCAAACACAGGCTAAAGAGTTTAAAACTATGGCTCTATCCTCCAAGAGTATCTATACAACCGAAACAATCGAGAAATGAACTAATATCACTAAGGAAGAGTAGAAGGAGACTCTCCGGATCTGCGGGTGCAACAAATGCGTACCTCAAGTCTCCCGAAATAGCTCTGCGATCACTGATAGTGTGCTTGATCTGATGTACCTGGATCTGCACAACAAAAGTGTGCAGAAGAGTAGCATGAGTACACCACGGCGGTACTCAGTAAGTGCCAAGCCTAACCTCGATGGAGTAGTGAAGAGGAAGGTCATGGCCCTACTGAGAATAATAATAACATAACAGTACCGAACAGTGAAAAACAGTAAATAGCCATGAAATGACAGCAAAGAAACAGAATATAAGCTACAAGTCTCTAGCAATTAATATTAACAAGAAAAATAACATAACAAAGAATTCCTCAGCTGCCATGGATCTCCGGGAATCGAAATCGCAGTCCACTCATCTCAATAACAGGGATCTTCGGGAATTGAACCCGCAGTCCACTCATCTCAATAACAGGGATCTTCGGGAATTGAACCTGCAGTCCACCCATCTCAATAACAAGGATCTCCGGGAATCAAACCCACAGTCCGCTCATCTCAGTAACAAGGATCTCCGGGAATTGAACCAGCAGTCCGCTAATCTCAGTAACAAGGATCTCTGAGAATTGAACCCGCAGTCCGCTCATCTCAGTAACAAGGATCTCTGGGAATTGAACCCGCAGTCTGCTCATCTCGGTAACAAGGATCTCCGGGAGTAGAACCCGCAGTCCACAGTACAAAACACAATCAAACAAGGAAAATACTCAGAACAATGGAATACACAACTACAATTAACAATTAAATTCTATCCTAACATGTTCCACGTAATTCCAATTAAGACAATTAAGCATTTAGACTGTTAATTCTATCTAATAATACTCCTCTAACTAATACAGGAGAAATCTTGCATTTAACACGGTCAGATAACAGAGATAACACAGTTTGAGCAATTCAAGTAAAGTGGATTTTCAACAATTTGCACAAATAAACGCCCGTCACCTTGCATACAAGGCGTTTAAATCAACACATAAGAAATCCTAAGGGGAGAGGTCCCCCACACAAGGTTAGACAAGCCACTTACCTCAAACCGGTACAAAAACCGCTAAGAAACAATGCCCTTGCCATGAGTGTCCGACTCCGAGTGGCCCAAATCTATTCAAACCAATTACATAGTGTAACATCACAAGTAACTAATTACAATGTTAAAATTAAAGCTAAGGCGCGAAAATAGGTAAAATGACCAAAATACCCCTCTAGCCATCGACTCGGAATCGAAATATTTTTACATTCTCAGAACCCACGTACTCTCACGAGTCTAACCATATAAAAATCTCCCAAATCAAAGGTCAAATGCCCCCTCAAATCATCAAAATTAGTTCTAAGAAATTTACCCCAAGTTTCATCCAAAATCCAAAATTAATGGGGGAATTCGAGTTTAGATTTGCGGATATTAATCACAAGGTAGCAAGGAATTGTTACCCAATAATTGCCTCTGAAAATCCCTCAAAAAATCTCCCAAAACCGTGCTCCCTACCTTGAGTTTTTGTAAAAATGGAAGAACCATCATTTTTGAAATGTTATATTTTGCCCAGCTATTTAATTCAATGCGATCGCATGAGTAGCTGTGCGATCGCGTAGAAGAAATTTGAAGCCTCCAAAATATGCACTATGCGAACACAACCTAAGGCTTGTGATAGTAGAAAGTGATAAATTAACTCAATGTGGTCGCATGAAGGCTTGTGCGATCGCGTAGAAGAAATTGACCCCTGAGGCACATGCTCTAATTCTACTATGCGAATGCGGACATGGAGTGCGATCGCAGTGAAAAAGAAACAGACCTATGCGATCGCGTTCAAGGATTTGCGATCGCATTGATGAAAAATAGGACCTCACAGGGACACCTATGCGATCGCATAGAAGGAATTGGATGCAACAGTCAACAACAAAAATCTGCAATTTCTAAAGTTCCGGAATTAATCCGTTGGGCATCTGAAACACACCCAAGCCCCCGGGACCTCAACCAAACATACGGACATGACTTATAACATCATTCGAACTTGTTCAAATCCTTAAACCAACTAAAATAACGCCGGAAACACGAATTAATCAAGGATTCAAGCCTATGAACTTCAGATTCTAACCAAACACATTTTCGATCAAAAACCTATCCAAAACTTGTCCGAATGACCTGAAATTTTCACGCACATCTAAAATGACAAGACGAAGCTACAAACACTTCCGGAATCCCAAACTGACCCTCAAATCAAAAATTCACTATCGGACCGGAATTTCAAAAATTTTAAACTTCGACATTTCAAGCCTAACTGAGCTATGGACCTCCAAATTACATTCCGAACACGCTCCCAACCCCGAAATCACCTAACAGAGCTAACAGAACCATCAAATTTCCATTTCGAGGTCGTCTTCACACTATTTCGAATACGGACCATTTTTCAACTATTAAGCTCTCATTTAGGGACTAAGTGTCCCAAAACACTCCGAATTCTAGAACTGAACATCCCAGCAAACCAAAATAGTAGAAATGGAATTAGGGGAAGCATTTAATGGGGGATCGGGGTGTAAATTCCCAAAATGACCGGCCGGGTCGTTACATCCTCCTACACTTAAACATTCATTCGTCCTCGAACAAGCATAGAAAACATACCTGAGGTAGCAAAGAGATGAGGGTACTGGTTGGGCATATCCTGCTCGGTCTCCCAACTCGCCTCCTCGGCCGGCTGACCCCTCTACTGGACCTTCACCGAAGCGATGTTCTTGGACCTCAACTTCCTGATTTGTCTGTCCAAAATTCCCACTGGCTCCTCAACATAAGATAGATCCTTGTCCAGTTGGACTGAACTGAAATCCAATACGTGCGTCGGGTCACCATGATATCTTCGGAGCATAGAAACATGAAATACCGGATGGAATCCAGCTAGGCTGGGAGGTAAGGCAAGCTCATATGCAACCTCCCCAACTCGCCTCAAAATCTCAAAAGGCCCCATAAATCTCGGACTCAGCTTCCGTTTCTTTCCAAATCTCATAACGCCCTTCATGGGCGAGACCGACCATAAATGCCATATCGTAAAACTTCTTGTCCGCATAACTCTTCTGTGTGAACTGGGGTGCACGGAGTCTATCCTGAATCATCTTGACCTTATCCATCGCATCCTAAACCATCTCTATACCTAATAATATGGCCTTGCCCGGCTCGAACCAACCCACCGGGGATCTGCATCTCCTACCATATAAGGCCTCATACGGCACTATCTGTATGCTGGACTGATAGCTTTTGTTATAAGCAAACTCCGCCAGTGGCAAGAAGTCATCCCATGACCCTCAAAACTCAATCACGCACGCATGAAACATATCCTCAAAAATCTGAATAGTGCGCTCAGACTATCCATCCGTATGGGGTGAAATGCTGTGCTTAGCTCCTCCCGAGTGCCTAACTCCTACCGCACAGCTCTCCAGAACCGTGAAGTAAACTGAGTGCCTCTATCTGAAATGATGGAAACTGGAATACCATGCAACCAGATTATCTCCCTGATATAGATCTCTGCCAATCACTCTGATGAATAAGTAGTGCACACATGTATGAAATGGGAGGACTTGGTCAACCGATCCACAATGACCCAAATAGAATCAAACTTCCTCACAGTCTATGGAAGTCCAGATACGAAGTCCATGGTGATGCGCTCCCAGTACCACTCTGGGATCTCAATCTGCTGTAGCAACCCGCCCGGATGCTGGTCCTCATACTTCACCTGCTGGTAGTTGAGGCACCTAGAAACATAGTCAACTATATCCTTCTTCATCCGCCTCCACCAATAGTCTGCCTCAAGTTATGATACATCTTTGTGCACCCGGATGGATAGAATACCGCGAGCTATGGGCCTCAGCTAGAATCAATTCTCGAAGATCATCCACATTGGGTACATAAATACGCCACTACATCCTCATCACTCCATAATCCCCGATGGTAACATCTCGAGCATCACCACGTCGAACTCTATCCTGAAGAACGAGCAAATGAGGGTCATCAAATTGCCGCTCCATGATGCGGTCAAATAGAGAAGACCCATAAACCACATAGGCCAGAACCCAGCTAGGCTCTGAAGTATCTAATCTAACAAACTGCCTGGCCAAGGCCTGAACATCGATCGCCATAGGTCTCTCTGAGGCTAGTAGATAGGCCAAACTCCCCAAACTCTTCGCCCGGCAACTCAAGGCATCGGCAACCACATTCGTCTTGTCCGAGTGATAAAGAATAGTAATATCAAAATCCTTTAACAACTCTAACCATCTCCTCTGACAAGTGCTGCAAACTCCGATGATCAGTGTAAATCTCACAAGGAACCCCATACAAATAATGACGCCAGATTTTCAAGGCGTGAACAATGGCAGCTAACTCAAGATCATGAATATGGTAGTTCTTTTCATGTACCTTCAGCTGTCAGGATGCGTAGGCAATCACCCTACCGTCGTGCATCAATACCGCTGCAAGTCCAACCCCTGAGGCATCATAATAAACTGTATAGGACCTCGAACCGGTGGGCAACATCAAGATTGGGGCCAAAGTCAAAGCTGTGTTGAGCTTTAGGAAGCTCGCCTCACACTCCTCTGTCCATTGAAAAGGGGCACCCATTTGGGTCAATCTAGTCGTAGGTGCTGCAATCGAAGAGAACCCCTCCATAAAGCGACTGTAGTAACCCGCTAAACCAAGGAAACTATGGATCTCAGTAGCTGAGGAAGGCCTGGGCCAACCCTGCATGGCCTCCACCTTTTTTGGATCCACTAAAATACCCTCACTCGACACCACGTGGCCTAGAAATGCCACAAAATTCAGCTAGAACTCACATTTAGGGAACTTTGCATAAAATCTCTTCTCCCTCAGAGTCTGAAGCACTACTCTTAGGTGCTGCTCATGCTCTTCCTGACTCCGGGAATATACCAAAGTATCATCGATAAAAACATTCACAAATGAATCAAGATATGCCCTGAATATGCTGTGCATCAAGTGCATGAAAGCTGCTGGGGCATTTGACAGCCCGAAAGACATAACGAGGAACTCGTAATGACCATACCGAGTCTTGAAGGCAGTCTTCGGGATATCTGGCTCTCAAATCTTTAACTGATGATAATCGAAACACAATAAAATCTTGGAGAACACCTGTGCGACATGTAGCTAATCAAACAAGTCATCAATACGTGGCAAAGGATACCGGTTCTTCACTGTAATTTTGTTCAACTGGCGATAGTCAATGCACATACACATAGAATTGTCCTTCTTCTTTACAAACAACACAGGAGCACCCCAAGGCGAAACACTGGGTCAAATGAAACCCTTACCCAACAACTCCTATAACTGATCCTTCAACTCCTTCATCTCAGGAGGAGCCATGCGATATGGGGGAATAAAAATGGGATGAGTGCCCGACAACAAATCAATACCAAAATCGATATATCTACCGGGTGGCATGCCCGGAAGATCAACTGGAAACACATCAGGGAAATCTCGTGCCACTTGGACAGAATCAATAGAAGGGGTGTCAACACTAACATCCCTCACATAAGCTAGATACGCATCACACCCCTTCTTAACCATACGTTGAGCTTTAAGGAAGGAAATACCCGGCTTGGGTTGTGATCTAGAGTACCACTCCACTCAATACGTGGAATGCCTGGCATAGCTAGCGTCATGGCCTTGGCATGACAAGCAAGAATAGCATGATGGGGCGACAACCAGTCCATGCCCAGAAAAATATCGAAGTCAACCGTACCGAGCAACAAAAGATTAGCCATGGTCTCAAAACCACAAATAGTGACCAAACACGACCGATACACACGGTCCAAAACTAGAGAATCTCCTACAGGAGCAGAAACATAAACGGGGGCACTCAAAGAATCACACCCAGATGTGTAGAAAAATAAGAGGACACATATGAAAAAGTAGAACCAGGATCGAATAGAACCGATGCCTCTTTGTGACTAACTAAGATAATACATGTGATAACACAATCAGAGGCAACAACTATAGCACGACCAGGAATAGCATAAAATCTAGCCCGGACCCTTCCTCGAGGGCGGTCTCTATCACCCTGATCTCCGCCGCTGGCTGGCTGGACAGGTGGTGTGGCAGTTGGACTTGAACGATAGCCTGCTGACCGTGTGGAGTATGCTGAGGCTTTGAAGTCTGTGAAGGAGCACCCCTCCCATGTCTGGGGCACTCCCTAACTAGATGGAGATTATCCTCGCACTCATAACAAGCTTTGGGAGGGTGCGGTGGTTGTGACTGACTAGGCTCGCTCCTACTAGACTAACCCTTGAAGGTACGCCGCGTAGGAGGCGCGCTGGAAACTGGGGGAGCATAGTAAGGCTCCTGAGGTGCTGGGGAAGCTGGAGTACCACTGACTGCTGGTAATGCTGAATGAACTGAACGACCGGAATAATCCCTGCCATATCGACCGACTACTGCAGTATGGGCACCAGAGAAATGACCCGACTCACGAGACCTCTTAACCTCCCTCTCTCCTCGCTCCCTAGCAAGCATACCCTTAATCCATCTGGAAATACTGGCCTGCTGATAAGGCACATCCATCTCTAGCTCTCTAGCCATGCTGGACCGGATAGGCGGAATAAGACCCTCAACAAACCTCCACACTCTCTCTCGGACCATGGCGACCAAAGTCGGTGCATGTATGGCCAACCGCGTGTAACTGATGGCATACTCAGATACTGTCATAGTGACCTGACGCAACCGCTCAAACACCGCACGCCAAGAATCCCTGAGGCTCTGGGGAAAAAACTCCCTCATAAACATATCAGAGAACTGTGTCCAAGTCAGTGAGGCAGACTCAACTAGACTATCCAACTCATATGTACGCCACCAATCATAAGTGGCCCCTCGAAGCTGAAAAGCAATAAAAGAAACCCCACTGGACTCCACTATGCCCATAGTACGCAGGATGCGATGACACTCCTCCAAAAACCCCAAGGCGTCATCTAAAGCTAGGCCACTGAACACTGGGGGATCATACTTCTCGAACCTCTCCAACTTGTGGTGCTCGTCCTCGGAGGCAGTTGACCCACCTCTGGGCTGTACTGGTGCGGCAGGCGGTATATGAATAACCTCTAGAACCTGCTCCATTGGCACTCGCTGCTAAAGGGTGCGGGCTGCGGGAGTCTGGGCCCATACCCCGGCCTGAGATGTGGCTGCAGCGAGAGGAAGCAACCCCGCCTGAGCCAAAGTAGTGTACATGCTCATAAACTCAGCCACAGTTTCCTTGAGTGCTGGAGTCGTAGTATCTATGGTAGGTGTACCAGGTGCCTGTGCTCCAACCTAATCCACCGGTGGTGCCTCAGCGGTAGCATGCGCGGGTGCTATGGCTGCACCTCGGGTGCATCCTCGACCTTTACCCCGGCCTCAGCCTCTGGAGACGGCAGTAGGGGGTACGGGTGCCTGATCCTCCTATGTAGCATGTGTCATCACCATCTGTGAGAGAATGGAAGACAGCAGTTAAGAAATTAGGTCAAAACATCGCATGACAAGGAATTTAAAAGAAATGAAGATTTTTCCTAAACAGTTACATAGCCCCTCGTTGATAAATACAGACGTCTCTATATCGGTCAGCAGAACTCTAATAAACCGGCCTGTGTCCCGTGACTCCTACGAACCTAGAGCTCTGATACCAACTTGTCACGACCCTAGTTCACCAATCATGAACCTATTATGACGGAACCCAGGCTTTGCGATTAGGTAAGCCTAACACAATTGTGGAATTTACAGCCTTTACGAAACAACTAAAAACAAATACGGAATAATAAAGGAATAATGTAATAAGTGTCGTCTGGAACATACACTTCATCACAAGTGTCGTCTGGAACATACACTAAAATACAATGTCCAAGACCCGGAAACTCACGGGCAAACATAGGCTAAAGAGTTGAAAACTATGGCTCTATCCTCAAAGAGTATCTATACAACCGAAACAAAAGAGAAATGAACTACTATCGCTAAGGAAGAGTAGAAGGAGACTCTCCGGATTTGCGGACGCAGCCGATGCATACCTCAAGTCTCCCGAAATAGCTATGCGATCAACGATAGTGTGCCTGATCAGATGTACCTATATCTGCATAACAAAAGTGTGCAGAAGAGTAGCATGAGTACACCACGACGGAACTCGGTAAGTGCCAAGCCTAACCTCGATGGAGTAGTGACGAAGAAGATTAGAGCCCTACCGAGAATAATAATAACATAACACTATCGAACAGTGAAAAACAGTAAATAACCATGAAATGATAGTAAAGAAATAGAATAGAAGCTGTCACACCTCCCTTTTTACTACCCCGTACATGCGTAAGGTGTATAAATACACTTGTAGGGTATACCCCGACGCTCAATTACCCGAGAAGGATAAAATAACGTAAGGGAAGGAGTTTTTCCAATTTAAGGACAATCGGTTCGGGATTTATTAGAGATTAATCAGAGTCGCCACTTGGGAATGACAATGGTGTCCCAAGTCACCGGTTGATCCCGAATCCGAGGAATTTTGACTCTTTGAAATGTCTGCGAAGCAGAGATCCGGATAAGGAACTCTGTTAACCCGGGAGAAGGTGTTAGGCACTCCCGGATTCCGTGGTTTTAGCACGGTCGCTCCACTATCGTTTTTGACTTTTGTTTGACTTAGTTATAGATTTTAACAACATAATGTGCTTTTACGTTGAATTTTAGGAATTTGCGGTATCGCAAAAACACTCCTCGAGTCATACCGCAACCAGTACGCCTATGACTTTTGGTGTATTTCAGCTTTACCGAGATTTGAATTTGAGTCGCACCAAGTGCACACTCGTTCATAGGAAGGTATATTAAAATCGTGCCCTAAAGTAACATCTACCGGCTTTTAAATCTTTTGGGAGAAGCTATGTAATTTACTATTAGCTTTCCCGGATCTATTTTGTGTTATATCATCACTAAATGGGGGCCCCGGTGTTATTCGGACGAGGCTCGTCCCAATTTAATTTATTAAGTCTCTACCTTAAGAAGTATATACTATATTTTCTATTTGTGTTCTTCCCTTAATCGTCATCTTTAATTCTACGCGTTCCAGGCCCATTGAATTGTTTATTAAGGCCTGGATTTCTTTCTACTTAAATACTATCGCAATAGGCCAGCCCGGGTCTTGAAACCCAAATTGTCTTCAAGTCTTCATTTAATGGATCATTCAGTTGAGTATGACTATTCAGGCCCACGTCACATTTTGGGCCCAAACCAAAGCATAATGATAAAATATAACACAGATTATGTAATAAGATAAATACTCAGATGAAATTGAACTGTTTTTATTCATTACCAAAATCAGTACACAAAGAAAGCTTAAACAATGGCTATATATTCGTAGCTAGAAACCCAGATTAATTACTAAAATGAACATTTTGGGACACTGTCCTCTTCGCCTAAGGGATTAGGTTAACAGAATATGACTCCATTAATTTATTCAAAGTGTTAAAGGAAAACAGACGATTAGGAGCAGATGCTAAATATGTTGCTGATCTTGTTGTGAACTATACCCTTCATCACCAGTCCATTCATCCTAATGGTATTACCTCTCATTCAGATTCGAACTTTTGAGACTAGTTAACGGAACAAATTAGCTAGGTGAATTTATTGTTCTAAAGCATGCAGGTGAGTTGATTGAATCTGATTCCTATTTCACTAAATGATAAGTGATCTAAAATCATGCTATTATTACACTACTGATTTCTTCATGGAGTTCATTATCAGATTATTAATATTGCAGGTATTACTAATTAACTTATGTTTTAAGCATTTTCCTAATTAAACTAAGTGATAAGCTATCTACACTACATTGCCACTATACTACTACTATTACATTGTATCTGTTTTTTCCTTGATCTCTGTTACGCCATACTACAAATTAAAAATGAATTACAAATAGACAAATGAATAACTTAAATCTTCATTTCATTCAACGGAATCTCTACAGCTCATACTGGATAGAAGAATACCTGGATCAAATGGAAAAAAGATCCAATGAGTCTAAGGGATGAAGAAGTAAGTAATCAGCAATGGTTCACAAGGCAATGCAACAGTGATGAAAGAGACACAGCAACACAGCAACACAAAAGCACAGCAACAGCAGGAACGAATCAACAATGTAACAGAAGAATCCAATCCAATTTCGAGCAGAAGAACACGGCAAAAACCAATGGAAACCAGTGAGTTCTACTGAGAAAATTCCAGAAAAATCCTATTGTTCTATTGCTCTTTTATCTCTCAATGCTTTTGTATGAATTTCAGCTTAAGTGTTTTCAGATTATTCTCCAATGGAACCCCCTTTTCAGCTCTTTTGAAGGTGTATTTATAGTTAACCTAAGGCTGAAACTTGGGGAGAAAGTTATGGGATTTTATCCCACTTCTCCCCCTCCTAAAATTACCAATTCTACACTTAAGTCCCCATTTCAGTTATCAAAACCCTTCCAGCATGTGCTGGAAGGTTCTAAAAGATTCCTTTTGGGGCCTTTTACTAGTATGACCTTAGGGGTTAAAGATTTTTACAGATTTCCCATTTTTAGGAGACCATTATACCCCTAAATCTCTGCAAAATTGCAGAAATCGGGAGCATGAATGTCCCTATTACCCTCCTAAGTTCTTACTAGTTACTATTTTACCTTTTCAATTCCCAATTGTGCCCCTAAGGGCACTGCTGATTTACCAGCTTGCCTAGGGCAGATTTTAGCTAGTTTTGAACCTATTTAACTAATAGCCAGCCCTGGCATTAGTATTTAAGGGCTGGTCAGATTTATTTTAAGAACTATTTCAATTTTAGCCACTTTTAAACTAATTCCAGTCAATTAAGACCAATTTATTCCTAATTAAAGCTAATTGCAGACATAGCCTGCTTTGTTATTATGTTAAACCTATTTAAAATTTAGCCAGTCTCAAGTTGAGACTTAGCTTGGGCTATTAAAGCCATATACTGAACAGCTAGGCCCAAAACCTTTACAGGTTTGGCCACTTTGCTGTTCGGGGCTCAATATAGAGCCTGGGCTAGTCTGCATTTGCAGACATAGCCCTTTGCACAACCAGCCACTGTTAAACAGTGAGCTGTGTGTTAGGGCTCACAGAATTGGTCAACCCTTTGCAAGGTTGACCATTCTTAGGCCAATTATTAAACTTATAGCCTAATTAAGATCATTTCAGTGTTTTATCCTATTTAAAAACTAACCACTTATGGAACCTAGAACTACAGCTATAACCAATCCTCCTAAAGTATGAAAGGCATTTAACAGTATTCATAATAACAATAAACCTAATGCAAATTCAGTCATTTTGACATTCAAATGCACACATAGTCATATGAAACCAAGCAATGTTTATCAATCAATTAAAACTCAGAAGGCAGGTTTGATAATGATGAATCTTAATTAATCAACTTTCATGACTCAATTTCATATACCAAAGTGTTAATTGACATCAAGCAGACCCAATTGCAACCAATTCATGCTAGATGATTCATTGAAAGACCCAAAGCATACTCAAGATTCATGATCATATAGGTACTAAATTCAATTCTCACAAACAGTTAAACTTAAACATAGCTTGATCAGACATGAAAACCAATGGTCAACCTTAGAACCAGGCTAATGTAGGGAAGGGGAAATACCAAGATCCTGAAAATCTTAAAAGAATAAATCCTAATTGAGAATTAAACACTTAAACCAGTACATGAACTAGACATGCTTGATAACAGTAGAAAAACTAGTCCCTGAAAGCTAGAAAGAAACTCAGTTCTATGAATTGTTACAATCAAAGGCAACAAGAGTGGTCATAATAACTTAAGCCTGATTTCAAACACAAGACAAAGATCAAAGGTCATGCTTTTGCCATGAATCAACACTCAACAGTTAAAATGACACAAAAGGATGAACTTCTCAATCTTAGAGCAAAAAGCCATGTGATCAAACAAGGCATATAACAGATAGAGTCCTATCACTAACAGGCCCAAAAGAACACAGGGACACATAGGAGATGAAACAGTTGGGAAATCAGTGTGGTCACAGAGAAATAGACAAAGACTCACAGCATGAGAAGATAAGCAGAAGGATCCTAGACTAACATGAGAAGCACATGACAGAAATGAAAATCATAAAACCAACATAAGCCCTATGACTAACATGTTCAAAGGAACTATTCCAGAATTTAAAGAAGAAACAGGTTAATAGATGAGGATATACAGGATCCTAGACTAGCATGTGAAGCTCAAACTCGAGATAAGAACAGAATCACCAAAAGAGAACCAAAAATAGCCTTACAACTAACATATGAAACGCAAATCAATCAGAACATGCAAGGCAAAGATATGCAAGGCATATTAAAACAAAAATGAAATAAAGAAAAAGAACAGAATATCAACAAGACTAATTGATACTTATCATGCGAACACAAAAATCATAGAAGTCAAGACCAAACATGTAAGAAGTCACAAACAATCCTATTAAACTAAAGAAAACTAAAGGGTGAGGGACTTAGCTTGCGGGGCCGGTCCCCCGAGCTTCCTATTCCCTTCTTTTGCACACTCTCTCACGAGCTCTTTCTTCTTTATTCTCTCATCTTATTTCTTCTTCTCTTTTCTTTTCCAGATATCTCTCTCTATCTTTTTTCAATTTTCTTCTGATTTTTCTTTTAGGCCTAAAGACGAGGCCTTTTTGGATTTCGGCTTGAAGAGATGTGTTTTGGGGATGGTAAATGTGAGGTCTTGATTGGGGTTGAATTTGGGGTCGCCGGAGTTAGGGTTCCGCCGACCCTTTTTGGGATATTCGAAGCGATTGGGTTTGATTCGAGGGTGAAGGCTAGTATGGTTGGGTAGATCTCATGAAAAGGCGTCGATTGGTATTGGTTTCAGGCGGTGGTTCATTGTTTGGCGATCACCGGCAAGGATTCCGGTGACCGGGATTTATGAAGAAGAGGTGTTTCTTAGGGTTTCTGGGTGTTTTAAGGTGAAGAAGAAAGAAAAGAAGGCAAGGGAGTGAAGGGAATGGCCGGCGACCACCGTGGAGGGTGGTGGCCGCCATGGCCGCCTAGGGTTTCTGAGGTTTGAAGAAGGAGATGAAGACAGGGAGAAGAGAGGCGGCCGTCTCTAGGGTTAGAGAAATGGCCAAAATGGGACGGCCATTCAGACAAGGGCCTTATAAAGGCCAAATATCCGAGATAATCTTGACCGTTCGTTGAAGGGAGATCAACGGCTCCGGACGAGCGTTACTTAAACGACAACGTATCGTTACAAACAAGGCCCAGGCTCTCAATCGTCAGATCAACTTAAACGGACGTTTGAGATTAAAACTACCTATTTTGATTAACTAATTGATTTGCCCATTTATCTCCGCCGTTGGATTAAACACAACGGACGGCTTGGATTGCATTTCTGTGATCAGGCGGGCCAAAATCTTGGGCTTAACAGACTGGGCCACTGGTTTGGACCACAATTGGCCCAAATTTATTTACACAGCATATATATTTTGTATTTTCTGATTTTAATAATTTTTATGCACTTTTCTTTTATATTTTTTTTCTCTTTTCTTTTATGAAAAATTATAAATCCTAATTTACTACCTACTCTAATTTCCTAGTATTTTTTGGTAATTTTCGGCTATTTTTTTCCTAATTTCTACTACTTAAGCTATTTTACTAATTTCCTAATTAACTAAACTAACAAATTACTTACTACTATTTTTTGATTTTTTTTAATTTCTTACTTATTCAAATACACAAAAATATAACTAATTTCAAACAAAGCAAGTAATTGCACTCAAAAACATATTTATTTTAATTTTGGAATTTAAAGGCTTAGTGCAAAAATCATGTGCTCACAGTGAGTAGTTTCAAGTTGGAGTTTTAAAATAAATAAATAAAATTTTTGCCCACTGGCATATTCCCTGAGAAGTATTTTTGAAAAACCTTTTGACCGCACCCTGCCTCAGAGGTTGCCTACATATCCTGGGCTAAACGAGAATCAGGTCGGTGTAGTTCGGGAAGGTCTTGTAGTTTAAAACTACCAGACTTTACTGTTGCATTGACACTGTTATGACTTACTGACCTACTCCTTATTACACCAGGGGGGGAAATGTAAAATGAAGAAGCTATTCTAAGCTATGATCCTACAATTACAACTGTTCCTAATCTAGCTTTTGCTCTTCTTCCCTTTCCGGTGATGCAGAATCTTCCTTTTTTTGTTGATTTTCTTGTTTTTCTTGATGACTCTCTTTTTTGTTGATTTTTCTTTTTCTGGTTGACTCTCTTTTTTTTTGATTTTCTTGATCTCGAAATGAACCTGCTTAAAACAAAACAACAAACTACCTTTTTTCCTTTTTCTGCCCCAGTGTGGGCTTTTTAACTGTGTAAACCATGATATGCAAAAATATTCCCGTATTAGAAGGTGGGCGCCTAACAGAATTTAAGCGTGCAATGCAGGAAATATTCCCGTATTTGAAGGTGGGCGCCTAACAGAAATTAAACGTGCAATGCGATGCGGAAAATATTCCCGTATTTGAAGGTGGGCGCCTAACAGCAGAATTTAAACGTGCAATGCGATGCGAAAAATATTCCCGTATTTGAAGGTGGGCGCCTAACGAAATTTAAACGTGCAATGCGAATGCAGAAAATATTCCCGTATTTGAAGGTGGGCGCCTAACAGAAATTTAAACGTGCAATGCAAATGCAGAAAATATTCCCGTATTTGAAGGTGGGCACCTAACAGAATTTAAACGTGCAATGCGAATGCAGAAAATATTCCCGTATTTGAAGGTGGGCGCCTAACAGAAATTTAAACGTGCAATGCGAATGCAGAAAATATTCCCGTATTTGAAGGTGGGCGCCTAACGAAATTTAAACGTGCAATGCGAATGCAGAAAATATTCCCGTATTTGAAGGTGGGCGCCTAACGAAATTTAAACGTGCAATGCGAATGCAGAAAATATTCCCGTATTTGAAGGTGGGCGCCTAACGAAATTTAAACGTGCAATGCGAATGCGCAGAAAATATTCCCGTATTTGAAGGTGGGCGCCTAACGAAATTTAAACGTGCAATGCGAATGCGCAGAAAATATTCCCGTATTTGAAGGTGGGCGCCTAACGAAATTTAAACGTGCAATGCGAATGCAGAAAATATTCCCGTATTTGAAGGTGGGCGCCTAACGTAAATTTAAACGTGCAATGCGAATGCGAGAAAATATTCCCGTATTTGAAGGTGGGCGCCTAACGGAATTGAAACGTGCAATGCGAATGCGCAGAAAATATTCCCGTATTTGAAGGTGGGCGCCTAACGGAAATTTAAACGTGCAATGCGGATGCGGAAAATATTCCCGTATTTGAAGGTGGGCGCCTAACAGGAAATTTAAACGTGCAATGCGAATGCGGAAAATATTCCCGTATTTGAAGGTGGGCGCCTAACATAAATTTAAACGTGCAATGCGAATGCAGAAAATATTCCCGTATTTGAAGGTGGGCGCCTAACAGAAATTTAAACGTGCAATGTGATGCAGAAAATATTCCCGTATTTGAAGGTGGGCGCCTAACGAAATTTAAACGTGCAATGCGATGCAGAAAATATTCCCGTATTTGAAGGTGGGCGCCTAACAAAAATTAAACGTGCAATGCGAATGCAGAAAATATTCCCGTATTTGAAGGTGGGCGCCTAACAGAAATTTAAACGTGCAATGCGAATGCAGAAAATATTCCCGTATTTGAAGGTGGGCGCCTAACATAAATTTAAACGTGCAATGCGAATGCAGAAAATATTCCCGTATTTGAAGGTGGGCGCCTAACGTAAATTTAAACGTGCAATGCGAATGCGAGAAAATATTCCCGTATTTGAAGGTGGGCGCCTAACGTAAATTTAAACGTGCAATGCGAATGCGAGAAAATATTCCCGTATTTGAAGGTGGGCGCCAACTGAATTGAAACGTGCAATGCGGATGCGAGAAAATATTCCCGTATTTGAAGGTGGGCGCCTAACGAAATTTAAACGTGCAATGCGAATGCAGGAAAATATTCCCGTATTTGAAGGTGGGCGCCTAACGAAATTTAAACGTGCAATGCGAATGCGGAAAATATTCCCGTATTTGAAGGTGGGCGCCTAACAGAAATTTAAACGTGCAATGCGAATGCAGAAAATATTCCCGTATTTGAAGGTGGGCGCCTAACGGAAATTTAAACGTGCAATGCGAATGCAGAAAATATTCCCGTATTTGAAGGTGGGCGCCTAACAGAAATTTAAACGTGCAATGCGGATGCAGAAAATATTCCCGTATTTGAAGGTGGGCGCCTAACATAAATTTAAACGTGCAATGCGAATGCAGAAAATATTCCCGTATTTGAAGGTGGGCGCCTAACAGAAATTTAAACGTGCAATGCGGATGCAGAAAATATTCCCGTATTTGAAGGAGGGCGCCTAACAGAAATTTAAACGTGCAATGCGAATGCAGAAAATATTCCCGTATTTGAAGGTGGGCGCCTAACGAAATTTAAACGTGCAATGCGAATGCAGAAAATATTCCCGTATTTGAAGGTGGGCGCCTAACATAAATTTAAACGTGCAATGCGGATGCAGAAAATATTCCCGTATTTGAAGGTGGGCGCCTAACGGAAATTTAAACGTTCAATGCGGATGCAGAAAATATTCCCGTATTTGAAGGTGGGCGCCTAACGAAATTTAAACGTGCAATGCGAATGCGAGAAAATATTCCCGTATTTGAAGGTGGGCGCCTAACGTAAATTTAAACGTGCAATGCGAATGCAGAAAATATTCCCGTATTTGAAGGTGGGCGCCTAACGGAAATTTAAACGTGCAATGCGAATGCAGAAAATATTCCCGTATTTGAAGGTGGGCGCCTAACAGAATTTAAACGTGCAAAGCGAATGCAGAAAATATTACCGTATTTGAAGGTGGGCGCCCAATAGAATTTAAACGTGCAATGCGAATGCAGAAAATATTCCCGTATTTGAAGGTGGGCGCCTAACGTGCAATGCGAATGCAGAAAATATTCCCGTATTTGAAGGTGGGCGCCTAACAGAATTTAAACGTGCAATGCAAAAAATATTTCCTCAGCCTGAGGACTGGGGAGCAGATTCTAAAAGATGTTACCTTCCTGAAAATATTCCCGTATTTGAAGGTGGGCGCCTAACAGAAATTTAAACGTGCAATGCGAATGCAGAAAATATTCCCGTATTTGAAGGTGGGCGCCTAACAGAAATTTAAACGTGCAATGCAAATGCAGAAAATATTCCCGTATTTGAAGGTGGGCGCCTAACAGAAATTTAAACGTGCAATGCGGATGCGGAAAATATTCCCGTATTTGAAGGTGGGCGCCTAACAGAAAATTTAAACGTGCAATGCGAATGCAGAAAATATTCCCGTATTTGAAGGTGGGCGCCTAACAGAATTTAAACGTGCAATGCGATGCAGAAAATATTCCCGTATTTGAAGGTGGGCGCCTAACTGAATTTAAACGTGCAATGCGATGCAGAAAATATTCCCGTATTAGAAGGTGGGCGCCTAACAGAATTTAAACGTGCAATGCGATGCGGAAAATATTCCCGCAGCCTGAGGACTGGGGAGTGGACTTTAAAAGATGTTACCTTCCTCTTTTTGGTATTTTCTTTTTACCAACTTATCTCTTGCCTGTGAATTTCCCCACTTATTCGGCAGACTTTCTCTTTTTGGTATTTTAAATTTTCCACATTGGTCACATTCACTTTAAAGTGATTAGTGACAATTTGTTCCTCCATGAAACAAAATTTATTAGATATAAGCTGCTGGCAACTGGCATCTGCCGTCCCCACTTCTTATTGCTTCCTTTGTTTTTGCTTTTTCATGTTGCATGGCCTTCGACTTTTTGTCCCTTGCAGACTCTTTTTGTATTTTCTCATTTTTTCCATTTTTGTTTTGTTTTCTTTTCTTTGGCCATGTTTGCCAAGCTTCTTTATTCCTTTCCCCAATCTTCCATTCTTTCTGATCCAGTGTTGTTTCAACTTCCGTTATCAGGAGCTGGTAGTTAGCTCTCAAAAGGGTAAACAATGAAATGCAGAAAAAATGAAAGAAAGGTAAGGGTATTTTGGAGAGATGACGGAACTTATCTGGGTATTTGTTGGCTGATTCCGCCGACCATGCCATGTATTTAAACTCTGACCCAGTTCGTTCCAATCATTATTCTGACTCTGAATTGCTTTTGACCCAAACCAATACTCTTTTTTGTTGCCTTTTCCTCTTTTGATAGTCCTCACTATCGCCTTACGGTGCCTCGAAAGGTTTTCACCAATAAGACTCTCTCGTTTATTCTCTCAACCTCACAATCATCTCACAGTGCCGATTAAGGTTTTCACCGATGAGACTCTCTCATTTTATTTCTCTCAACCTCACAATCGTCTCACAGTGCCGGCTAAGGTTTTCACCGATGAGACTCTCTCATTTTTTTTTATTTTTTTCCATTTTTCCTTTTTGTATTTTGTTTTCTGTTCCACGGGTATTGTCCGATACTTCGCTCCTCCTTCATTGTATTTGTTATCATTTCAAAATTGATCGGAAGGTCTTTCTTTGGACTGTAACGTGGCTTTTGGACGGGTTAAGAAAGAAAGATATAAAGGCTCAAAATTTCAACGAGGGTTAAAAATATTTACAACTCTCGGAATTATTAAAACATAACTTCTGCCCCAGTTTCAATATGTGGGGAATTTTTGGATTTTTCCTTTATTGTGACTGAACCTCAAAGAGGCTGCCTACGTACCCTTTTGGGATCAAGTCAGACGTAGTTCATCCAATTTCAAAAGTTAGATGGGTTTCTTTTTGACTTTTTCCCGATTTTTGTCTTTTTCTTTTTCTCTTTTTTTTTTTTTTTTTTTTTTTTTTTTTTTTTTTTTTTTTATTTTTCCATCATTTCATTTTTATTCTGGCAATTTCGATTTTATTTCACTAGAGCGATTCCGAGAGAGGGATATGAAACAATTCATTCATTAAGGCTCAAAGGGGTTAACAATGGATAAAGTGTTTGGATAGAGAATAAAATGCCTTCGTCATTTCAATTCCAAAATCACAACAAAATACAAAACATAATTGAAAAGGAATCATACATAGTATCTTTTGACTGCATCTGAATTGATAGCAGTCTCTACGCACTTTCCTTCAACATCTGTTAAATATAATGCTCCATTGGACAACACCCGTGATACCACGAACGGTCCCTGCCAATTCGGTGCAAACTTGCCTTTTGCCTCTGCCCAATGTGGTAAGATACGCCTCAATACCAGTTGTCCAACTTCAAACTTTCGAGGTCGTACCTTCTTATTATATGCTCTGGCCATTCTCCGCTGATACAACTGTCCATGACAGACTGCGGCCAATCTCTTCTCATCAATCAAATTCAACTGTTCTAACCGGGCCTTTACCCATTCATCGTCATCTATCTCGGATTCGGCTATAATTCGCAATGACGGTATTTCTATTTCTGCGGGTATAACGGCCTCTGTTCCATACACCAGGGTATAAGGTGTGGTTCCGATAGAAGTACGTACCGTCGTGCGGTAACCCATGAGAGCAAAGGGTAACTTTTCATGCCACTGCCTGGATCCCTCCACCATTTTTCGGAGAATCTTCTTGATGTTCTTATTTGCCGCCTCTACCGCACCATTTGCCTTTGGCCTGTAAGGTGTGGAATTACGGTGCGTGATCTTAAACCTTTCACAAACTTCTGCCATGAGATGACTGTTTAAATTGGCTCCATTGTCTGTGATAATCACTTTGGAGATTCCAAATCGGCATATGATATTCTCGTGCACAAAATCCACCACCGCTTTCTTCGTCACCGCCTTGAATGTCTTAGCTTCGACCCACTTGGTGAAATAATCAATTGCAACTAGAATGAACCTGTGCCCATTAGAAGCGGCTGGATCTATTGGGCCGATGACATCCATGCCCCAAGCAACAAAGGGCCAAGGTGCTGACATTGTGTGCAACTCATAAGGCGGGGAGTGGATCAAATCCCCATGTACCTGGCATTGATGGCATTTCTTTACATACCCTGATACAATCACGCTCCATCGTGAGCCAGTAGTACCCAACTCTCAAGATCTTCTTTGCTAAAACATATCCGCTCATGTGAGGTCCGCATACTCCAGCATGTACTTCAATCATGATTTCATCTGCTTGTTGTGCATCCACACATCTCAATAAACCCAGATCTGGTGTCCTTTTGTATACCACTCCTCCACTGAAGAAAAATCCATTGGCTAGACGCCTGATGGCTCTCTTTTGGTCTCCTGTGGCTTGCTCCGGGTATTTGCCAACTTTCAAGTATTCTCTAATATCATGATACCACGGCTCTCCATCCGACTCTTCTTCCACAACGAAGCAATAAGCATTCGGATCTCGGACTTGGATCTGGAGCGGATCTATGTACGTCTTGTCCGGATGATGCAACATAGAGGACAATGTGGCCAAAGCATCTGCAATCTCATTGTGCATTCTCGGGATATGCTTGAATTCTATAGACTGGAATCTTTGAGACAACTCGTGCAAACAATACCGATATGGTATCAATTTCAAATCTCGTGTCTCCCATTCCCCTCGAATTTGGTGTACCAAGAGATCCGAGTCACCCATGACCAAAATCTCTTGAATACCCATGTCAATTGCCATCCTTAATCCCAAAATGCACGCCTCATATTCGGCCATATTGTTGGTACAGAAAAATCGAAGCTGAGCTGTGACGGGATAGTGTTGACCCGTACTTGAAATGAGTACCGCTCCGATACCAATGCCCCTGCTGTTGACGGCTCCATCAAAGTACATTTTCCATCCTGATCTCTCCTCTTGCTCTGTCTCCTCGACAAGCATTGCCTCTTCATCCGGAAAGTATGTTTTCAATGGCTCATACTCATCATCCACCGGATTCTCAGCTAAGTGGTCCGCAATAGCTTGTGCCTTCATTGCCGTACGAGTTACATAGATAATGTCGAATTCTGTGAGCAGAATCTGCCATTTGGCCAGTCTTCCCGTAGGCATAGGCTTCTGAAATATATACTTGAGAGGATCCAACCGTGATATCAAGTACGTAGTGTATGCTGACAAATAATGCTTTAGCTTCTGAGCCACCCAAATCAATGCACAACAAGTTCTCTCCAGTTGGGTATACTTCACCTCGTAGGATGTAAACTTTTTGCTGAGGTAATAGATGGCTTGTTCTTTCCTGCCTGTCTCATCATGTTGACCCAGTACACAACCGAAAGAGTTATCTAGCACCGTCAAATACAAAATCAGAGGACGCCCCGGTTCTGGAGGAACTAACACCGGAGGATTGGCCAAATATTCCTTGATCTTGTCAAAGGCTTCTTGACATTCGTCGGTCCATTTCACTGCTGCGTCTTTCTTTAACAACTTGAAGATCGGCTCGCATGTTGATGTCAATTGAGCAATGAACCGACTAATGTAATTCAACCTTCCTAATAAGCTCATGACCTCCTTCTTGTTCTTCGGCGGAGGTAGACTTTGAATAGCCTTGATCTTTGATGGATCCAGTTCAATACCTCGCCGGCTCACAATAAACCCCAGTAGTTTCCCTGAAGGTACTCCAAAAGCACACTTCGTCGGATTGAGCTTTAGATTGTACCTCCGGAGTCTTTGGAAAAACTTCCTCAAATCTTTCACATGATCAGGTTGTTTTGTGGACTTTATGATGACATCGTCCACATATACTTCAATTTCCCGATGCATCATATCATGAAACATTGTGGTCATTGCCCTCATGTAAGTTGCCCGGCATTCTTCAATCCAAACAGCATTACTCTGTAACAATACGTTCCCCGAGGTGTAATGAAGGCGGTTTTCTCAACGTCTTCTTCGTCCATCAGGATCTGGTGATAACCGGCATAACAGTCCACAAACGAACCGATTTCATGCTTGGCGCAATTGTCGATCAATATGTGAATGTTTGGCAATGGGAAGTCATCCTTCGGACCGGCTTTGTTGAGGTCTCTATAGTCTACACACACTCTGGTTTTGCCATCTTTCTTCGGGACCGGCACAACATTTGCCAACCAGGTGGGGTATTTGGTAACTCTTATGACCTTTGCCTCAAACGGCTTATTCACCTCTTCCTTTATCTTCACGCTAATGTCCGTTTTGAATTTTCTCAGCTTTTGTTTTACTGGCCGGCATTCCGAGTAGATAGGCAACTTGTGTACCACTAGATCTGTGCTAAGCCCGGGCATGTCATCATAGGACCAGGCAAAGATGTCCTTAAACTCATGTAACAACCCTATCAATTCATCCCTGAGGGGTGCCTCCAAATGCACACTAATCTTTGTTTCTCGGACATCATCTTCGCTCCCCAAGTTTACAGATTCCGTATCACTCAGATTCGGCTTGGGTTTTTCCTCGTATTGTTTCATGTCCTTACTTATTTCCTCCGGGGCTTCCTCATCCTCACATTCTATTTCACTATCTTCCTCGATTTCTTGTATAGTAGCGTGATTGTCAGAACTGGGTCTAGAATCCTTCACGCATGACATGGCATTGGAATCAACACATGCAAAACTGTACAAAAGGAAAAATAAAGAAAAATAAGGCAAAAGTGAAGAAAAAGGAAAAACCGCATTTCATTAATAAAAGAAACGAACAATGTTCGGGATACATGGTGATTTTTTTTTCATGAGGGGAATGGGGAAATTATAACAACTTTTGGGGGAAACAATGATGAAATTTTGAGCTAACTACCAAGACTCCTTCCGGATAAGGAAAGGAGTAGCTTCCCAATTGTTCAATGTGACTCCGGGCCCCACAAATTGCACGTCCATGTTGCTCGTGCCTTCCCCTGCTTCAATCGTATTCACCTCCCAGAACATTTTCCTAAAACCAAGCATTTCTTCATCAAGTTGGGTCTCAATGCACTTTGCTGCAGCAGATGGTTGATGTTTTGTACCAGGCCTGATAAAGATGTCGGATAATTTTGGTATGGGTTTGGGAAAGGTCCGGTTTCTCTTGGCTTTAGAGGCTCTTTGGATATCGGCAAAGGTGGGTTTGAACCCTAAGCCGAATGTACCTTTATTCTCCGGAAGCTGAACTGGTTGAGTGACTCCCTGCAGTGTTTTGCCTAATCCCCTTCCCGGTGCAAATCCGTTTCTCAGCATTTCTCTGGCCACCATTACAGCAGTTGGTGCCAACATCGGGGTTGATAACTTTTCTCCTTCAGCAACCCTATTCACCTCAACAGCATCCGTCACTTGGTAGACCCAAGGACCTCGATCCCCATCAGTACCGTCAAAAGGTGCTACCACATTACAAGTATTTTCCTCTCCGTGTACAACAATCTCTTGCTTCTCCCATTCAAACTTGACCATCTGGTGTAGAGAAGATGGTACCGCTTTGGCCGCATGAATCCAGGGTCGACCTAACAACAAGTTATACGATACGGCAATGTCGAGCACCTGGAACTCCATCGTAAAATCAACGGGACCGATGGTTACTTCCAAAATAATATCCCCCAACGTGTTCTTACCTCCGCCGTCAAACCCTCTCACATTGATACTGTTTCTCCGGATTCTATCCGGGCTAATGTTCAGCTTCCCTAGAGTTGACAGCGGGCAGATGTTCGCGCTCGATCCATTGTCAATCAATACCCTGGTCACGACTGACTCTTCACTCTTTACCGTGAGGTACAATGCTTTATTGTGTTCGGTTCCTTCCACCGGCAGCTCCCTATCAGAGAAGGTGATTCTATTAGACTCGAAAATTTTGCTGGTAATCTTCTCCAAATGACACACTGAAATCTTCTCCGAAACGTGAGCCTCATTTAGAATCTTCATAAGAGCCTTCCGGTGCTCCTCTGAATGTATCAACAAAGATAACAAAGAAATCTGGGCCGGGGTCTTTCTTAACTGCTCAACCACTGAGTACTCTTGCGACTTCATTTTCTTAAGAAATTCTTCTGCTTCCTCCTCCGACACTGGCTTCTTCAGTTGACTTTCTTTTACCGTTTTCATCTTTCTCAGTTCCTCTGGAGCAAAACACCTTCCGGATCGGGTAAGTCCATGCGTTTCATTAATTTCACCAGAAATCTCTTTTCCCTTGTAAACTACTGTTACCTTGTTATAGTTCCAAGGCACAGTCTTTGTATTCACCACTGGCATTTGCACTATTGGTTTTATGATTACTGGCTCTGCACTTGCTCCTTTCACAGTCACGATCGTCTTTGCACCTGGAACTACCACCTTTAAACCTCCCATCACTACTGGCTTTGGTTTCTCAACAATTACTTCCTCTTTCACAATTTCTTTCTCTAACTTGTCACTCGACTTTATCATCATGACGGCTTGAGATGGTTTTTGATTGCCATCACCCTGCACCAGTTCTATCATATTCGTTTCGTGGTGATTCGGCAATGGATTCTGGGTAATGTTTGGGGCCTCGGGAGCCTGCACTTCAATTCTCCTCTCATCGATAAGATCTTGAATGGCATTCTTTAATTGCCAACACTTCTCAGTATCGTGGCCCAATGTTCCTGAACAATATTCACATCTGACAGAAGAATCAAGATTTTTCGGGGGTGGGTTCGGATTTTTCGGTGCGATTGGTCTCAACATCCCCAATTCTTTCAACTTGTGGAAAAGACTGGTATATGACTCTCCGAGAGGAGTGAATGTCTTTCTTGCTTTGTTTCTCCAATCAGCATCCGGCCTGGGTCTATTCTGGTTTCGGTAAGGTTTAGGGGTTGGGTATGTGTTTTGGGTATGGTACACATTGTGTGGAGCTTGAGCTCTCCACACGTGGGGTGGTGGTGGTGGATAAGCTTGGGTTTGAGGGTGATGGTAATGTGGTACGGTCGGTGGGTATGGTGGTGGTGGTGGGTTATATGGGCTCGGTGCATTGTAGGGATTTGGCGGGTAGGATGGTGGTGGTGGATTATATGGGGTTGACGGGCTTGGTGGGTGTTGGCGGTAAGGTCTGGGTGGGTTATAATGTGGGTTGCGACTCCAGGGCCTGCTTTCAACGGTTGCCACTTCTTCTTTCTTCTTCTTTCCCATCACTCCTCCGCTTCCACTCTGTATAGCTTGATTGGTGGCTTTGATAGCCGAAAAACTCATAATTTTGTTCGTCTTCAAACCCTCTTCTACAAAACTTCCCATTTTCACAACTTCGTTGAAACTTTTCCCGATTGCCGACACTAGATGGCCGTAGTATGTTGGATCCAAAGCTTGTAGAAAACAATCCACCATCTCTCCTTCTTTCATCGGTGGATCCACCCTAGCGGCCTGTTCCCTCCATCTAAAACCGTATTCTCTAAAGCTCTCTCCTGGCTTTTTCTCCAGCTTGGTAAGGGATAACCTGTCGGGTATGATCTCCAGATTGTACTGAAAATGACTAGCGAAAGCTTGTGCTAAATCATCCCAAACGAACCATCTTGTATGGTCCTGTCGAGTATACCATTCCAGCGCTGATCCACTCAAACTTTGGCTGAAATACGCCATCAACAATTCATCTCTACCTCCCGCGCCTCTCATCTTGCTACAATATCCTCTTAGATGAGCTACCGGATCCCCGTGTCCATTGTACATGTCGAACTTGGGCAACTTGAATCCTGCAGGAAGCTGCACCTCAGGGAACAAACACAGGTCTTTGTAGGCTACACTTACTTGCCCTCCCAGCCCTTGCATATTGCGGAAAGCGTTCTCAAGACTCTTCACTTTCCGAGCCATCTCTTCCTGCCCGGCACTTGCTTCTATCATTGGAGCGTGAGACTCGTGTTGTCTGAAGGTAGGCTCCGGAGGGTAGTAGTGAGAATCCTGGATATGAAACATTGGTTCGCTAGAGGATTTGTGGATAACAGCGGGCGGAGGTGCCACATATACAGGAGCAACTTGTGGAACCTGAGGTGGTGTTTGCTTGGCTGGAGGTGGTGGTATCTGAGAGGTGGAAGCATAGTAGTGAGGGTAATCGGGGTAAGTGGAGGATGAGTTCAATGTTGGTGGCTCGGGGTTAGGATTGGCTGGAGGGACATATGCAGGGTTAGCAGGGTAGGCTGGTAGTGGTTGACCTCTCGACCAAGCCTGGTACATTTCAGCCATCTGCTGTCTTAACTTGTACATTTCTTCTTTCATCCCTGCCACATCCACGATCTCTTCTTCGTGAGCGGGGTCTACAATGGTCGCCTCGATCTCCTGGGATACAGCCTTTGTCATCTTTTTGGATCTGGTGTTGTATGAGTGGGTAGCCAGTATGCCAGTTGCCTAGAAAATCTGGACTCACAACATCAACACTTGTTAGTTGTTAGCGCATGAATAAGATGTAACGACTTTAAAAACAAACATATTTGCTCGAGTCGTTATGCATCATCCCGGCCGCTGCTTACTTCAATCATCATTTTTCTTTTTCCGCTCTTTTGTTTTCTTTCTTTTTTTTCTTCTTTTCTTTTCTTTGCTTTTTCTCTTTTCTTGCTTTTTCTCTTCTTTTTTTTTTTTTTTTTTTTTTCTTTTCTTGCTTTTTCTTTTCTCTCTTTTCCCTTGCCGTTTTCATAATCACGCTCCTATTTATTTGCCTAGCGGACATAAAGCAAAAGAATTGGTAACAACACTTTGTTTTCTCATTGATAATTCAAAAACCTTGATTACAAAGTGATGTTTAAGAAAAAGAAAAATAAAATAAAAGACGATGCATGACCTAAGAGTACATTAATGCACCTAGTGCCCGCGAGGCATCGTTCGGCCTTGCCGCGGGCCTATATGCTAAACCCCTTTGAAGCCTATCCAGGTCGGCCATGACTTGTTGCACAAAAAACTTCACTGCAGAAACAAAAGTCCTCCGAGTCATATCTTCACAAAGTTGAGTCTTTCAGGTGATATACTGGGCGATGCGAACAATCTTTTCTCTGATGACCCCTTTTTCTTGCAATAGACGGCTTATTTGCTGAGCGCGAGCATCCAAGGTGTGTTGGTTGTCCTTTTGCACTTGTTGTAGCTTCAATTCTAATCTAGCCATAGTCGTGTAGCAGTGCTCTCTTTCTTCTTCAAGATCTTTGATAATCTTGTTACTTTGGACTGTGGCTGAGATCATTTTCTTTCTAAGCTGGACTACTTCAGCATCATGCTTGTCTTGCAGTTGTTGAACCAATTTGGCTCTCTTCTCAACATCCTTATCCATTTGCTTCCGAGCCATGACTAACTCTTTCTCCGCTTTATCCAAATCGAAGCTATAGTCATTTACCTTTCGCCGGAGAATCTCAATTAACTTTTCATCCCGGGCCGAGCGAACTGGGGTCTCGGATGCAATTTTCATTTGAGCCATTTGAGCTTTCAATATCTCATTCTCTTTCTTCAACTGCTTCTTCTCCACTTCATCGGATGCCGCTTGTAAACCGCTTTCGAAATGAAGATTTCTCAGTTTATCTTCCAACAGACTGATTTTAGCTTTATATTCCTTTTCCTTGGCCGCCCATCTCAGATTTTCCTCGGATTGCTCTATCAGGTCTTGCAAGTGAGGTCTCTTTGAAAGACGTTCGTGTTCAACCCCTCGTCGGTACCAGGTGGAGTATCCAGGTGATATCTCCCCTTTTGCTCTATTCGGCACACAAGTATCAATCTTTAGATTTTGGCATTCATTCCAGATTTGCCGGATTTTTGCTTCCGGGAATTGCCCGTCTGGACCAATCTCCACGGCCTGCACACTGAGATCCCCATCTCTTGGAATAATCTGACACCGACCCAACTGTCGCAAGGCTCTGTATGGTGCATAAGGTTGTATACTCTTCAAACCCATGATCAAAAATGGCGATCCCTCTGTTGGCATATAAATCACCTCGTCAAGAGGTAACCAGTCATACGTCCAATCAATTTGACCGTCAGTTAGTGATCGAAGATACACAATCCAACCTTGGACTCCCTCCGGCAACTTTACTTCTTTTGTCCTCGCATTGAACTCTTCCAAACATGTCCGATCGGCCGAACCATAGCTTGAGAATGAAGGGTGGTGGCACAGATGCTCAATTAGCCAGATTTGCAAGATCAAGTTACACCCTTCGAAGAAGCTAGCCCCTGCTTTGCACGCAGTCAGAGCACGGTAGATGTCCGCCACAATCATTGGGGCCAGAGTACAGTTATCTTGTACTATCAGTGTGGTAGCTACTCCGGCAACTTTTATATTGATATGTCCATCTTTCCTCGGGAATACAACAACTCCAAGAAATGCCACCAAAAATGCGAACCTCCGGTGTTCTTCCCATTTCGCCCGGTTGGACTTACAAGCATAATTTGTTGGTTGGGTCGTTGAAACCCCCAACGTGTCCAAACCTGTTGTAGATGAAGCTTAAAGAACAAAATCCATTGGCCAGATCTTCATTATGAACATTCCGGGTGATTTTCAAAGAGTCGAGGAAACGATGCACTGTCACCATCCTCGGAGATACCGGGTATTTTCCTTTCAGCGGAACCTCGATCTTCCCAATGTAAAAGGCAATCTCCTCCAAAGTAGGGGTAAGCTCAAAATCTGGGAAATGAAATACGTTGTGTGCCGAATCCCAAAACGTGACCAACGCTCGAACCACATCACCTCGAGGAACTATTTCGAGTAACCCCGTAAGGCCTTTCAAGTACCTTTTGACCCAATCTTGACCATCGGATCCCATGTCCTGCCACCATAATCTCAGCTCCAAAGGGATTTTATTTAGGGAAAATTGTTCATTCATCATCGTGCTCGTCCTGCACATTTATTAAGGTGATTTTATTTAGAAAAGGAAAAATCTTTTTCAATGCAAGTTTTCAATTTTGAATGAAAGAAAAGAAAAATGATTTTCGAAGTGGCCATTTTTGCAAAAACAGCCTTCCGTCGTCCTTTCGGAACATTCGGCCGTTTCCAAAAATAGCAGTCACCTCGATTATTTGAAAAGAAAATCCTTTTGGTCTTTTTCTAAAAGTGTGGTTGGACCCGTTCAAGGGTTGCCTACGTATCCCACCTAATGGCGAGAATCAAACCTGCGTAGTTCGGTCAGATTATTTGACCAATAATTTCAAAAAAATGTTCCACCTATTTTTTGCAAATTTTCAAATTTTCCATGTACCTATTTTCTACAAATCATTATTTTCCTCTCTCTCTTTTTCCTTTTTCAATAATTTTCTCTCCTCGGGATTTTCGCCGGTCCGCATAACGATCAAGGACAATAAAATACAACACATAACATGCTCGGTCTTTTCAATACCGGGTCACCTGTTCTAGACGGACCCAACCCCTGTGTTGAGTCCCCTAAGTCAAATATGATGCAAATAATCGTCCTAGACCTATGTTCAAAATCTTACGGTTTCATAGATTGCTAGACCGTGTACCCGAGCGGACAACTCGAATCGAGGAGGGGGCTACGTACCGGTGACCCGCGGAGTCAATCGGCTTTGTAACTTATCCGGCCTCTGTTTTCTTAATTTAAGGTGACATTTAACAGAAAGGGGAGTCTCAACCAGTAAGCACATCCCCGAGGGAGAAGAGAGAAGGGTTTTCGGCACAATTTTATATACAGTTCACATAATATCAAAGCGATAAAGCACATAGCATGTTATTCAAATCACATAATGAAGTCAAACAAAAACGCAAACGGCAGTTCTAAGGAGCTCGAGTTCTTAAACCCCGAAATCGAAATTCAGGGTTGGTTCCCCAGCAGAGTCGCCAGAGCTGTCACACCTCCCTTTTTACTACCCCGTACATGCGTAAGGTGTATAAATACACTTGTAGGGTATACCCCGACGCTCAATTACCCGAGAAGGATAAAATAACGTAAGGGAAGGAGTTTTTCCAATTTAAGGACAATCGGTTCGGGATTTATTAGAGAGTAATCAGAGTCGCCACTTGGGAATGACAATGGTGTCCCAAGTCACCGGTTGATCCCGAATCCGAGGAATTTTGACTCTTTGAAATGTCTGCGAAGCAGAGATCCGGATAAGGAACTCTGTTAACCCGGGAGAAGGTGTTAGGCACTCCCGGATTCCGTGGTTTTAGCACGGTCGCTCCACTATCGTTCTTGACTTTTGTTTGACTCAGTTATAGATTTTAACAACATAATGTGCTTTTACGTTGAATTTTAGGAATTTGCGGTATCGCGAAAACACTCCTCGAGTCATACCGCAACCAGTACGCCTATGACTTTTGGTGTATTTCAGCTTTACCGAGATTTGAATTTGAGTCGCACCAAGTGCACACTCGTTCATAGGAAGGTATATTAAAATCGTGCCCTAAAGTAACATCTACCGGCTTTTAAATCTTTTGGGAGAAGCTATGTAATTTACTATTAGCTTAGTAGTGAATAATGTACTGAGGGTTTGAAACCCCGTACTAGCACTTCACAGTGCTATATTGAGATGAGACACGCGTTTTATGACGGGCGTGGTGACATTGTGATTGGGGGTTCGGACTTAGTCCTTCCCGACTAATAGTATATTGTGTGTTATGACTGATAATAAGTTTATAACTGTGCAATTGGGCTGATAGCCATGTTTGGGGCCTTGTGCCGATCTGTAGAGCATTAGGGAACCTATAGAGCTAGGTGACCCTTATATCGTGTTGGAAACATACACTCAGCCATAGCTCTAGCTGTATAGTATAATATGAGCCGTACTAGATGTGTACATTGAGAGATTATCTAGGGTGGAATTCCATCGTTCTAGTCGAGCGGGCTCGAAAAGGTCAAGTCTATACTGCGATTGAGATGAGACGAGGTCAAAGACCCAGCTATGAGATGTTATATTGGGCCGAAAGGCCAAGTCTATATTGGCGGAGACAGGTCAAGACCCACTGTGATATATTATATTGGGCACGAGAGGCCAAGTATATACTGACCGGGATAGGGTCGAGGACCCATTATGAGGTAGTATATATATACCTACATTGGATCGGGCTGCACCGCAGCAGTATATATATTGGATCGGACTGCACGCCGCAATAATATACATGTGATATACATGTAATATACATGTGGAGCGGACTGCACGCCGCATGTGATATGCGCTTGGGCGTGTAGGAGCCCCTTCGGATCCTGAGTCTGCACACGTTCCGCGTATGTCGGTATATTATGGGATCGGGCTGCACGCCGCGCGAGTATAATTATACATGTATATATATATATATATATTGGATCGTACTGCACGCCGCGGTGATATATGGTGGACCTGGCTGCACGTCATAGCACCCTAGCGCTTGGGCCTAGGGAGCCCCTCCGAAGAGTCTGTATACACCCCGGTGAGCGCCGTCGACGTTAAATGGAGCGAGTTGCGCCGCGACGGTATATGTATTGGAGCGGGTAGCACGCCCGCAGGATTATACTTATTAATATCCTTATAAATACGTAAATACTTATGTGTTATAGACAAATGTATATGTCTCTATATATTGAGATGGCTGTACACGGTAGTGGTACGAGTGAGGATGTGGTCAGTGTGGGACCCAGTTGAGATGGATATGGACTGGAGATCAGAGAACTCATTGTAGTGATGACTTACCTGTGGGGGTTTGCCTTAGAACTGTTTAGTGACAATACATGAGTTCTTACTTCCAGTTATTATTTATTATTGCTGCTCACTGAGTTGAAATATACTCACCCCACTCCCCTGCATTTTTTTTGTGTGCAGATATACAGGTTCAGAAGGGCAGTTGAGATGTCGCAACTGCTTTATTATTCCCGTTCTGTGGAGACTTCGAGGTAGCTGCCGACGTCCGCAGGACCCGATATCCCTTCCTACTGTCTTTGATTATGTATTGTTATTTCTTTCCGCACTTGGTATTCTTGTAAACCTTTTATACTCATGTTCAGTAGAGGCTCATGACTCTTGACCCTTCGGTCTATGGGAGTTGGTATGCGTTGGGACTTGGTTTCCCGTTTTTGATATATCCATTACTGTTAATTTACAATTGTTATGTTTGAATGGGATAAGGCGAGCTCATAGCTCTATGATTGTTGTTGATTGGTCGGGCTGGCCTAGCAGTGTGCTGGGCGCCATCACGACCGGATTTGGGGTCGTGACAACGAGCAAAACTTAAGTTAATAAAAAAATACTAAAAATTAAAATAAGTGCTCAATCAACAAACAAGTAAATACAGGTTTGCCTGATTACTACACGAGTACAGCTAGATTAGTAGCTGCTTTCCATCATTAAAATTTGCAATTTGATTTAAAGTTTGAAAACACTACATTAAGTTCAAAGAGTTTCATTTGAACCAAAAAATAATACAAAAGGACATCATGACTTTGAAATGACTTAAGGAAAAAAAATCTTTTTTTGATGATATTTATAAACATTGGTTGAAACTCAAAACTGTTAAAGTTTACCTTACTCTAGTAGCTGATTTTCGGATGGAAGAATTCTTTTTAATTAAAGTCACTTGGACTCAAAAATTCTAACTTGATAACGACTTTAGTCTATTCAACTTAAAATATATAAAAATAATAGCTAAGACAGAGAGTATTACTAATTTTTTAAGAGTCCATAACATTGATGCCCTGCTCTATAAGAGCTTTGCTAACCATTAGAGTAAAAAATTGAATGTCAAACAATATCCTTTCTAGTCTCAGATATTGTTTTGATTTAGACAGTCCAAAACTGAGACAAATAAACAAATAACATAAAATAGGCATGAATGACAGAAAGAAAAGAATAGTAAAGACGCCATAGACGTCCCAAGCGTTTTGCTTGTTTATTTTGCTATCCGGTTCTCTAAGGAAGATGGTAAGCAATAACTTCATGTGGTGATGGTAACATTGAGTCAATATGAGACTCCACTGTAAAAATCTCGAATCGAGACTCCATTTGCTCCAGGGTGTACATGTAAAAAAGGAAAAAAATAAGAATTAGGAGTCATCCTTTAACAGTAATAGCATATAAAGGCAGTAAAAAACTAGTATTATACTTCTTTAGATTTATAACAGGACTTCAGTAGATATTACTAATTAAGTCCCTATTTCTTGTGATATTATTGATGATAAACAACTTTAGTTAGTTATCATCTATACTAAAGGTAAACTTAAAGTGAATACATAATGAATTCACTTTACATTATCCGATTCAAAATAAAGAGGACATGTTGTCGTGCAATCAAGATTTCAAGACCAAGAGGAAAAACTTAAATTTATAATATGTTTACAATCCAACAATATGTATTCAATAGTTAGTGATAACCATTAGACAATTTCCATAGTTCGATAAACCTACATATGTATTCTTCCATGGTTAAACAAATCCAAACAATAGATTACAAATCATTCTATATTCCTCAAAATCAATAACCTTCTACTTTCAGGAAAAAAAAAAAGAAACAGTACTTGGCATGGTAGATTTCGCATACTCAAGGTAACTAGACATAAATTCTACTCTCTTAAAGTTCTCTGCTAAACAACAGGACCTATAGGCGTAGTATTTGTAATCCTCTAGTAAACAAATGTGAATTTATAAATAAAATGAGTCCTAAATATGACATAAGAGTAAACTAAATCACGATTTATATATATTTAGAAAAAAAGATGCTTATCATACTACTTTTAACAAACCCAAGAATCACCTAATATCATATTAACTTAATGATTCATCAAACACATGATTAATACTTATTTTCATGATATCCAGGACATAGGACATGAATTATTCTCAACTTAAACCAAATCAAAAGTATTCAAAAGTAGCAGATTCGAAAGAAAAGGTAAAGGGTGAAAAGAAGAAAGCACTGACCACTAAATCTTTTAAAAATACATGGTCTATCTTATAAAATACTTAAAGGTATGGTTTCTACACAACGTCTTAAAACATGACTCTTAATACTTAGATCATAATCCCTGGCTAAAACGGCATGACCCATTTTGTCGAACAATTTTAACAAACATGTCTTCTTTATCACGATTTATACAGAAGACGAAACAACACATGCTTTACATCTAATAACAAAATAAGTGAAGATTTAAGTTCAGAGAGAAAACGGACATATTGCGGAGTAGTGAACTATAGCTTTGGAGGCCATTTCAGATCTACCCCTCTTCTAATAAAATCGAGTGTGACGGGGAGTGAGAGATTAAAAGAAAATTCCAATGTTTTGAGAGAAGAAAGTGAGTGTCAGAAAATAGCTTAGCTGAGAGGTCTTTCAATGGTAAAAACTTATCTTTTTTAGAGGAGATCCCTGTAAAGAGAAGGAAAGGAGGCAGATGTGAGGGGGTGAGCGACGGTTTTCAGCTTCAGGTTTCCCCGGGGGCTAAATTTTTAGGAATATTTAGATAGAGAAAAAAAATGATTAGGACTTTTGGGATTTGAAATTCGAAATCAAACATATAGGGGAGTCACGGGTTGCTTTGGCCTCCAAAAGATCTATTTGAGAGAAAATCTTCATGGCTAACCATTTCACCATTTTGGTGAAGCTATGCTCTGTCATAGGGAAAGTAAAAGCAAAAAAGGATATGGAGATGGAAAGATTTTCTGAAAAGGGGGAAATTTCACGTAAGGAAGAGACAAATTTGAGAGATTTTGTTATTTTGACCAAAAATTAAAAAGGATGGTTATTTTGGTCATTAGGGTTTTCTAGAGAATTCCTAGACTTGGGCTTGATGTTTTAGGTACAAGTACATGGGGATTGAATTTGGTAATGGTATGGGCTTATAAAGTGTTGCTGAATATGTTATTTGATCTAGTGGCATTTAGGCCATGCAACATTTGGGCTACAAGCTCGCAGAAAATATTAGGCCATTAACAATTTTCCTCTTCCTATTTTCTTAGGCATCTAAGTGGAATAATATTGTTATAAGTTAATTAACGTATTTAATAGCCTTAACAAAATTTAATTTATAGAAACTTAATAAAATAATAATGAAATACCATAAAATAACTATTATATGAAATGGCATGATATTATTATAGTAAACTTGTTATAAAGTGTGAGATGAAAGAAATATTTTTATCTCGCCTTAGTAAAGAAAAGTTATATTTTCACAAAAACGACATTAAGAAGTATACTAAAAAATAATAATAAAAGTAATAATAATGATGGATTATGAAAATAATAACACTATAAAGAATAACATTGGTAGTAATAATAGTTATAATAATGACATTAATAATAGTGATGATAGTAATAGCGATAATATTATAATAATAATAATAATAATAATAATAATATTAATAATAATAATAATAATAATGATAATAATAATAGTAATAATAATAATGATAATAATAATAATGATGATAATAATAATAATAATAATAATAATAATAGTAGCAACAAATACAACAAAATAGTAGTAAAAGTAAAGTATGTAAATTATTAATAACTTAAAAGCTCAAGAAAATAATTGGAAGAAGGGGGACAAAATTGGATGTCAACAGGTAGCTATTTGTTGTGATTGAATCATTTCACTGCTGTTGCTATATCGTTGTTGTTTGTTGCTGACTATTCTTCTTCTCCAAACTCTAGACTCACCAATTTGTTCTTGAACCAGGTACACTACTATGACATGAAGTTGTAAATGAGCTGTTGATTGGAGAAATGCTATAAAAATCGTGTTTATCTGAATCTTCGTGTATTTATATTTCATTATGTAGTTTAAAAGTATTTTGATCCTTGTAATTCACTTAGGACTTGGTTGTAATAATTAGTAGACTGGATATATGCTTTTAATTCGATAACAGCAGGATAAATAATCTAGGTAAGAGAATAATCACTTAAGTCCAAAACTAAAACTGGAATAAGTTTAGTTAAATCATTCTGATTTGAAACAAGCATAAACTATACATGAAATATCATATTTGGGTGTTTTATGTTTCGAATCTGAATTGGTTAACTGTAAAAGTGTAAGTAGTTTCGTACCTCAGACTGTGTTACTAATATTTTTAGTTGATTTTGTAACGACCCAGCCCGTCGTTACGGAAATTTCCACCCCGTTACCTTGCATTAACATATCTTATGCTTCTATATCGGTGTTAGAACCTATCGGGTGAGTTAGGAGTGAATTGAATTAAAAATGAAGCAAATAGCATGTTTGAAGGAAGTTTGAATATGGAAAGTCAACCTAGAGTTGACTATCGAGTTAGAGTGCTCGGAATCGGATTCGATGATTCGACTAGTTTCGAGGGATCATTTATGACTTAGGAGAGCAATCGGAATTGAATTTGGAGATCCGGTGTTGAAATAGGCTTGAATTGGCTAAGGTTGAATTTTGGCGAAATCCGATCGATAGGTGAGATTTTGACCCGAGAGTCGGAATGAAATTCCGACAGTTGCAGTAGCTCCGTTAGGTGATTTTGGATATGCCTGCAAATTTTCAAGTCATTCGGACATCGTTTGGTCGGGTTTTTGATCGAATGTGAATTTTTGAAATTAAAGTTAAACTTAAGCTTGAATTTGTTGAAAAAGGACGATTTTGATGTTAACGATAGAGTTTTGATGATTGGAACAAGTTTGAATGATGTTATAAGAGGTGTTAGTACTTTTGATTGAGGTCCCGGAGGCTTCGGGGTAAATTCGGATGTCCAACGGGTCATTTTTGGAAGATTTTTGCCGTTTTGAGCATAAATGTAATGATCCAAAGGTCTATTTTTAGTTCTAGAAATCCAAATTTGATTTCGAGACTTTGAGAATTTAAATAATGAATTATAGGACTGATCCGGAAATTTTGGTTTAATTTCATCAAGTCGCAATTGGGTTTTTGACGCGAAACATGAGTTAATTGTTTAACGAGCAAAATTGATGTTGCACTTTGCAAATGAGATCCAAATTCAGTTTTGTTTAAACCACTGGATCCGTATCAAAATTACGGAATCATAGGAAAAAGAATCATCGAATTCCAAGTTCGTATGATTGAGTTATAGCATTTTTAGTGAAATAAAAAGCTGCTGCAATTTTCTGGGGCAAATCTGGTATTTTCGCTTTTGCGATGAACAGTACCCGCAGAAGCGGGTGAACAGTGATTTTCCGCTTCTGCGATGAACAGTTCCGCAGAAGCAATGAACAGTGAAATCGCACCTGCGGTGAACAGTAAACGCAGATGCGAAAATCGCTGGACATTTAATTTGGGGCAGTCCGAGATATTTCTTCATTTTTGGAGCTATGGAGCTCGGATTGAAGCGATTTTCGAAGCGATTTTCACCATATGGATGGGGGTATGTGTTCTCTATCCAAAAGTGATTATATTTAATGATTCCATGGTTATTTTCATCAAGTATTAGTGAATCAAATGGAAGAAATCGGAGAAAATTTATAAACTTTTCAAAAACGAAAATTTAGGATTTGAAGGGTCATTTGTGGTCCGATTTGGGAGTTCTTGGTATGTACGGACTCGTAGAGAGACGAGGATTCCGAAAATATGAGTTTCGAAATTTTTCGAGATGTGGGCCCGGGGCTCGGGTTTTGCCAAATTTCGTGATTTTTGATATTTTTCGAGTTCTTTCGATTGGATTATGTTCCATTAGCCTATTTTGATATATTTGTACTGATTTTGACTAGTTTTGACGTGCGTGGATGCCGGTTCGAGGAGCTAAGGCGTCGCGGGCATGAGTTTTCATCGGTTCGAGGTGGGTAATTCTTGTAAATGATGTCCCTGAGGGTTAGTAAACCCCGGACTTGCACATCTTAGTGTTGTGTTGAGGTGACTTGCACGCCGGATAACGGGCGTGAGGTAGAGCACCATTGGGGATCGTGACTTGGTCTGTCCCGCGTAATAAATAATAACACCTAATTGTTGAAATGAATTGGACTAATTATCATGTTTGGACTTTGTGCCAATTATTTGAATCCTTCAGGGATTGGTATCATTGTTTTGATAACACTGTGCATATTTTCTTCTAAATTTAAGGTTTAAAATGGTATTTTGCTATTCAGCATTTTTATAAGGTCATGAAAAACTTGAACAAGGTCTTAATAACATTTTTAGCTGTGACTAACATGATATTGTTGCCCGTAGGGCTTTCTTGATTATTTGTTAGACTGATTGGGCCGAGGGCCGTATGTTAGGGCATGACACTTCATGTGAGCATATGCATACACATGCATGGATCAGACTACACGTCGTAGTGGTGTACGGATCGGGCTGCGCGCCGCAGCAGGTGTGAGATTAATATTGTGCTTGGGCTGTAGGAGCCCCTCCGGAGTCTGAACCCCCACAGTGAGCACGGGTACCCAAATTGGATCGGGCTACACGCCGTAGCGGTCATATGCATTGCATGGCATACATACATTGGTTTACGTGTACTACGTGGCATAACATTTAGCACTCATACATTACTGGCACACATGCATTAGTTGCCTTATTGACCGGATCTCCTGGTGTAAATTGATAAGGAGTGTTGAGCCCGAGGGGCTGATTTGAGTGCGGACTTGCACTGCTTGAGATTGTATCCAGGTATTGGTATATTATCATAAAAGAAAGTAGCTAAAAATTGAGATTTTCTAAATAACCTACTCACATATGCTGGAAAGGGATAAAAAGATAGTTCTGTATTGTGTAGCATGAGATAGTGCCTATCGTGGTTTTCTTTCCTTCAGCATTATTTACTTTTATTATTGCTGAGTTGGAAGTACTCACACCCGACTCCCTGCACCTTGTGTGCAGATTCAGGTACATCACAGCAGGGCTGATTCTATTGCGGCTCGGGAGTGCTTTTGGACGGTCGAGGTAGCTGCCAGCGTTCGCAGGACCTGATTCTCCAATCTTTCTGTATTTTATTCTAATCATCCCACACTTGTGCACAGTTATGTTCACTATTTACACTTTGTATACTCTGTAGAGGCTCATGACTCTTGACCCTTCGGTCTATGGGAGTTGGCACGTGTTGGGACTTGGTTCCATGTTTTTAATATATCTATCAATCACTGTTATGCTTAAATTGGATAAAGTGAGCTTGTGGCTCCGTGATTGTTATTGATTGGTCGGGCTGGCTTAGCAATGTGCTGGGCGCCATCACGACCGGATTTGGGGTCGTGACAAGTTGGTATCAGAGCCTAGGTTTACTAGGCCTCATGAGGCTTGAGCCGGTTAGTAGAGTCTTGTGGATCGGTACGGGGACGCCTGTACTTATCCTCGGGAGGCTGCGAACCTTTAGGAAACACTTCACATTTCTTGGAATTCTTATCGTGCGTACTTGATTCAGCTTGAGATATGCTTTTGAAATTCCTTCCGCACGTCCGTGTACGCATCGAGCGCTCAGTAATATAAGTGCCTTATATGTAGTGGAACGAGTTCAAAATCAGGAAGACTAAAATGATTATGCTATGTGTATCCTGGTGGAAGGTATTGTGCTGAAATGCTAAATTGAGGCGAGGTAGGTGGGTTGATTCTCATGTATAATTGAAAGGTAGTTGATATGTGTTATGATTCGAGCAAGTACAACGCATGTTCATGTACCAATTATGATAATATGAATTGTGTAGTATTGAGATTTAATGTTGTTGAAATACATTGTGATGTCTTGTTGAGCTGTGAATGTATTGCTAGGATGGTTTTGGTGATTCTTTGGCAGGTGGATAGGCCAAATTACAAAGGAAACTCTGCCGAAATTTTTGGAAAATTTGGGACTTAGAAAGATTTCTGTCACCTAAAGAAAGTGGGCTTATTGGTGGTGCGTGTATATCTGCAAGAATTGCAGAAGAGCTAAGGTCTCCGATGATTCGAGTCTCTGTCAAGGCTTGTAAATGACTTGAGTTTAATCTCATATTAACATTTCGGCATCACTTGAGTAATAATGATATGAGTGGTTGAAAGTGCTTTGATGAATGGCTTTAAACTAAGTTGGGGAGGTTGCTATTGATTAACTGATTGCACTATTGTGTGCTATGTTGATTATGTTTCTAAGTATGTTGGGAAATTTTGATAAAGGTCATGGTGCTTCGTAGATATGAAGAAATACTAGGATGTTTTAAACTACTGTTGGTAGAGAATGTTCGGTGTATAGAAAGGAAAGATAGCTAATTGTATCTATAAGTAATCATGTTCTGCGATGTCAGAGTTCTAACAAAACACGAGTGGTTCTACTCAATAGGACAGTTGAATTACAGCTGAATAAGGGTGAATGACGCCCGAGAATGGTTTGCAATGTTCAAGATTTTGCTTGTAACAGTCAGGTGCCTTAAGATTGTGTATGTGGCTGAAGACGGCGGTTTCGTTAGAAAAGATCAAGGCTTGTGTTATATCATGTGAATGATGGGATTCTATGTATCCGCATTGGGAAGTAATGATAACAATTTAAAAAAAAAATCGCGGGAAGTTCATCAAAATAAAGTGTGGTGGAATATGGTACTTTTGGAAAACATTGAGGGAGTATTCAGTGGCCTATGGGTCTTAGACCGTGTGGTCTTGTGTACGAGTCTTGTGTGGTAAAAAGGGTTGAGGCATTGTCGTACTACAGTAAAGGGTGATATGAAATTAGAGATGAATCAGAAAGGAAACTGGGTAAATGGAAAAACTTGGTAATAAACCAGAATGGTATAAAAAGGAATACGAGTGATTCCTGGTATGTGGTTGAAGTAATGAGTCTTGCAGACATTGTGCAGCAAAGCTCTTGAGTGCTGGCAGTTGTGTAACTTGATATGGGTATAAGGACTCAGTCCTGGTGGTTTAATTTATGCAATGTAATTGGGAGAAAGAGTTTGCGATGTGTTATACCGTGGTTTGAAAATGAGTGTATTTATCCTGTTGGTATGCAAGGCTGGGAATGTGTAATGAGTTTTCTCTATATGGGATCATGAAAGCCCTTGACGAGTTGAGTGCGCCGATGTTTGCGGCGTAGGAAAGGAATATGAATTTCCATGTTATCTTAGGGTGGTGTGGCGTATGCGATGTGTGATAGAAAGTTGATAATGGTATATTCTAGGTTTTGAGATCAGTTCATAATATATGGGAAGTCAATAAAATTATTGAGCAGCGCGGACAGCTGCAGGTGAATTAAGAATCGATCTTTCTGATGATTTAAGAAAATGGTTCTGCTATTCTAGTAATTTGGCAGGGAATATGGTCCAAAAGGGACAAGGTAATGTAAACTGATAATATCTAATGGCATGGTGGTATTCTCTTGTGGGATCGACTGTAATAATTGAGTCGTTGATGGCATAGTGAAATTTTTGAATGGCTTTCGTGGAACGAATGGGCGCTTGATGTGCGTTATGTATTTGTACGGTGGAGTGTGGAACCAGATATAGTGATTCATGTGTTATATATGTGTTAGAGACTAGAAATTCTTGTAATCCGCCTATGCAGTGGTTGTATATTGTGTGTATCAGCACCGTTTAGCTCTTAGCTTGATATGATGAATTTGGGTTATGATACCTTATTTCGGACTGGTTGACATAAGCCAGGTCGTCTAGACTAATGTGATATGGGCTATGTCGGAAAATGGCACAAATTGCGTAGCAGAAAACATCAGAGTATGCTCCAACAGAGTAGTTGTACCCAGGACCAGCGGACGGCTGGTAGGCATTGCTTTGTCAGTTGGACCTTAGTGGCGGATGTCAGTGTAGAGGTATCTACCATTGATTCAGTTCCAGTATTGAGAAACGTTGCCGGATGCGTTTCATGTGGCCGAGCTTGAGGCTATATATATATATGTTTGGTGTAATGAGAAAATTTGACTCGATATGCATTTCCTTTTTGCGAGATTTATGCGTGGATCGGGTGGCACGCCGCCACGGGTTATGTGGATCGGGTGGCACGCCGCCACATATATGGTATCTGGATCGGGTGGCACGCCGCCACGGGTATATCATTGGAACGGGTTGCACGCCGCAACAGAATATTGTGAAAATATAGTTAGTTATATGCTACCTGGTATACAATACTTCCTCGCTTCTGAGGAAAAGTCCGTTTTGAGTATCGCTTGGCGAATGGCACATCGGTTGTGTCCTTTCAGGATTTAATAGCATACGTTAATTGTTTCACCGTGGGTGAGGTTGATTGCTTAGGTTCAAGACCTAGATCTGTGCGTGGCTAACCGTTTGAGCTTAGTGGCTTGAGGTGCTTCATAAGTAATAATGTTGGGATAGAATCACGAGTCTTGGCAAGGCCACGTGATGTTATGACCTCTCGAGAAGGATTCGGGTACTCTAATTCTATAATGCGAGACGCGATCTCAGTTCTATGTTATGATGTCATAGAGGAATTGAATTGCAGCTCTTTTGCTGGAGACAATTATCATGATTTGAGCTGTCATGATTCGAGTGTGTTCAGGCGTTTCTATTGGAGCCTATGTTGTTTTCGTCGTGGCTTAGGCCGGTGTTGAGGTGTCATATCACCAATGCGGTGTGTTATAATCGAAATGATCGTTGGAGCCAATAATGAGTGTGAGTATATGTGATTCCAGCTAGTATTTGGTTATTGTGGCCAGTTGTTGTGATTAGAGACTATCGTCTCGAGTGAATGGGTTGTCGATACATCATATGATCTCACCCGGAGTAGTGAATATGGGTTATTGCAGTGGATTCGAGTGTATCCCGAGTATAGGCATCGGATTTGCATTGGCCATATGATTTCAGAAAGTACAATGTGATTTATAGTTCAGATGGTCTGTGAAATTTTGACTACATGGTGTTTTCGGACTTATGTGAGATAGGGTGACGTATGATCGCTTGAAATTATGCTTGGTAAGGTCATTCAGCTTTTGGGTGGCTTCTAGTACAACTCTGAGTCCGCTCGAGGACGAGCGTTTGTTTAAGTTGGGGAGAATGTAACGACCCAGGCCCGTCGTTACGGAAATTTCCACCCCGTTACCTTGCATTAACATATCTTATGCTTCTATATCGGTGTTAGAACCTATCGGGTGAGTTAGGAGTGAATTGAATTAAAAATGAAGCAAATAGCATGTTTGAAGGAAGTTTGAATATGGAAAGTCAACCTAGAGTTGACTATCGAGTTAGAGTGCTCGGAATCGGATTCGATGATTCGACTAGTTTCGAGGGATCATTTATGACTTAGGAGAGCAATCGGAATTGAATTTGGAGATCCGGTGTAGAAATAGGCTTGAATTGGCTAAGGTTGAATTTTGGCGAAATCCGATCGATAGGTGAGATTTTGACCCGAGAGTCGGAATGAAATTCCGACAGTTGTAGTAGCTCCGTTAGGTGATTTTGGATATGCCTGCAAATTTTCAAGTCATCCGGACATCGTTTGGTCGGGTTTTTGATCGAATGTGAATTTTTTGAAATTAAAGTTAAACTTAAGCTTGAATTTGTTGAAAAAGGACGATTTTGATGTTAACGATAGAGTTTTGACGATTGGAACAAGTTTTAATGATGTTATAAGAGGTGTTAGTACTATTGGTTGAGGTCCCGGAGGCTTCGGGGTAAATTCGGATGTCCAACGGGTCATTTTTGGAAGATTTTTGCCGTTTTGAGCATAAATGTAATGATCCAAAGGTCTATTTTTAGTTCTAGAGATCCAAATTTGATTTCGAGACTTTGAGAATTTAAATAATGAATTATAGGACTGATCCGGAAATTTTGGTTTAATTTCATCAAGTCGCGATTGGGTTTTTGAGGCGAAACATGAGTTAATTGTTTAACGAGCAAAATTGATGTTGCACTTAGCAAATGAGATCCAAATTCAGTTTTGTTTGAATCACTGGATCCGTATCAAAATTACGGAGTCATAGGAAAACGAATCGTCGAATTCCGAGTTCGTATGATTGAGTTATAGCATTTTTAGTGAAATAAAAAGTTGCTGCAATTTTCTGGGGCAAATCTGGTATTTTTGCTTCTGCGATGAACAGTACTCGCAGAAGCGGGTGAACAGTGATTTCCCGCTTCTGCGAGGAACAGTACCGCAGAAGCGATGAACAGTGAAATCGCACCTGCGGTGAACAGTAACCGCAGATGCGAAAATCGCTGGACATTTAATTTGGGGCAGTCCGAGATATTTCTTCATTTTTGGAGCTATGGAGCTCGGATTGAAGCGATTTTCGAAGCGATTTTCACCATATGGATGGGGGTATGTGTTCTCTATCCAAAAGTGATTATATTTAATGATTCCATGGTTATTTGCATCAAGTATTAGTGAATCAAATGGAAGAAATCGGAGAAAATTTATAAACTTTTCAAAAACGAAAATTTAGGATTTGAAAGGTCATTTGTGGTCCGATTTGGGAGTTCTTGGTATGTACGGACTCGTAGAGAGACGAGGATTCCGAAAATATGAGTTTCGAAATTTTCCGAGATGTGGGCCCGGGGCTCGGATTTTGCCAAATTTCGTGATTTTTGATATTTTTCGAGTTCTTTCGATTGGATTATGTTCCATTAGCCTATTTTGATATATTTGTACTGATTTTGACTAGTTTTGACGTGCGTGGATGCCGGTTCGAGGAGCTAAGGCGTCGCGGGCATGAGTTTTCGTCGGTTCGAGGTGGGTAATTCTTGTAAATGATGTCCCGAGGGTTAGTAAACCCCGGACTTGCACATCTTAGTGCTGTGTTGAGGTGACTTGCACGCCGGATAACGGGCATGAGGTAGAGCACCATTGGGGATCGTGACTTGGTCCGTCCCGCGTAATAAATAATAACACCTAATTGTTGAAATGAATTGGACTAATTATCATGTTTGGGCTTTGTGCCAATTATTTGAATCCTTCGGGGATTGGTATCACTGTTTTGATAACACTGGGCATATTTTATTCTAAATTTAAGGTTTAAAATGGTATTTTGCTATTCAGCATTTTTATAAGGTCATGAAAAACTTGAACAAGGTCTTAATAACATTTTTAGTTGTGACTAATATGATATTGTTGCCCGTAGGGCTTTCTTGATTATTTGTTAGACTGATTGGGCCGAGGGCCGTATGTTAGGGCATGACATTTCATGTGAGCATATGCATACACATGCATGGATCGGACTACACGCCGCAGTGGTATACGGATCGGGCTGCGCGCCGCAGCAGGTGTGAGATTAATATTGTGCTTGGGCTGTAGGAGCCCCTCCGGAGTCTGAACCCCCACGGTGAGCACGGGTACCCAAATTGGATCGGGCTACACGCCGTAGCGGTCATATGCATTGCATGGCATACATACATTGGTTTACGTGTACTACGTGGCATAACATTTAGCACTCATACATTACTGGCACACATGCATTAGTTGCCTTATTGACTAGATCTCCTGGTGTAAATTGATAAGGTGTGCTGAGCCCGAGGGGCTGATTTGAGTGTGGACTTGCACTGCTTGAGATTGTATCCAGGTATTGGTATATTATAATAAAAGAAAGTAGCTAAAAATTGAGATTTTCTAAATAACCTACTCACATATGTTGGAAAGGGATAAAAAGATAGTTCTGTATTGTGTAGCATAAGATAGTGCCTATCGTGGTTTTCTTCCCTTCAGCATTATTTACTTTTATTACCGCTGAGTTGGAAGTACTCACACTCGACTCCATGCACCTTGTGTGCAGATCCAGGTACATTACAACAGAGCTGATTCTATTGCGGCTCGGGAGTGCTTTTGGACAGTCGAGGTAGCTGCTAGCGTTCGCAGGACCTGATTCTCCAGTTTGTCTGTATTTTTGTTCTGATCATCCCACACTTGTGTACAGTTATATTCACTATTTACACTTTGTATACTCTGTAGAGGCTCGTGACTCTTGACCCTTCGGTCTATGGGAGTTGGCACGTGTTGGGACTTGGTTCCCTGTTTTTAATATATCTATCACCGTTATGCTTAAATTGGATAAAGTGAGCTTGTGGCTCCGTGATTGTTGTTGATTGGTCGGGCTGGCCTAGCAGTGTGCTGGGCGCCATCACGACCGGATTTGGGGTCGTGACAGATTTAGATGTGAATTCGTTTTAAGATTCTGCAACTTGATTCGAACATGTTTAATTAAAACCAGAACACTATTTTCTTCAGTTAAATAAAAATGATAAAAATAATTTTGCAATTAGCATTCTAGTAGTGAATTGCTATCAAATCTGATTAGTTGAATAATAGCATTGGTATTAGTCCCTATGTAGAAATATTAGTTAATTAGAAGTGATTATATGAAAACTAGTATTTGCAAAATACTTTGTTAATAATAATAGTTGTCGCATGTTCATTAATGTATATTATGAAACTGTTAATTAGCCATTATCATACTTCAAAGGTAAAGGATCTGGGCCCGATTATGAATGTGACGACCCAAAGGATCATCACCTATTTTTCTCACTTGTTCCGCGCTTCTGAGGCCTTGAAAACCTCATTTTATGTTGCCTCGATTTACGTGCATAATCCAGGCATGTAGCCGGAAAGATTTTGTGCTAGAATATGTGAATTCTATGAAAACTTTGAAGAAAAGTGATATTAATATTGATATAATTGACTTCGGTCAACATTTTTGTTAAACGGACCTGGACCCAAGATCGGACGGTCCCGGAAGGTTCATAGGAAAATATGGGACGCGGGCATGTGTCCGGAGTCAAATTCTGAGGCCTAGAGCCCAAGATATGAATTTTTCTGTTAAATTATTTTTGCTGAAATTATTAAATGAAAATGGATTAAACTACAACGGTATCGGGCTCGTATTTTGGTTCCGACGCCCGGTACAAGTCTTAAATATTATATAAGTGCTTTTTGCAAAGTTTGGTGACATTTGGATGTCGTTTGACGTGTGTTGAACCATGAGTCCAAATTTGAAAGTTTATGAAGTTTAAAAGAAGAAAATCGTGAATTTGAGGCTTGATTCTATGAAAACGATGTTATGTTAGTGATCTGATCACTCGAGCAAGTTCGTATGTTGTTTTTGAGTCAATAGGTATAATTGGTGTGGAGCCCGAGGGCTCGGGTGAGTTTTGAGTAGGTCCCGAGAAGCCTTAGCCTTGAAACTATCAGATGTTCAGTACAACAAGACTCATGCGGCCGCAATACATTTCTGTGTAGTCCGCGTGGACTGGATCAGAGAAGGCGCGGGTTAAGCTTAACCAGCTCGGCCACGCACCAAAACAGTGCGGTCCGCGCTAGGTACCACACGGCTGCAATGCAAATCTATACGGTCCGCGTGGCCAGGTTCCGAGAGGTCGCGTTTGACCATCGCGGCCGCGCACCAAAACAGTGCGGTCCGCGCTGGGTAGGTTCAGAGAGTGCATATTTCTTCCCTTATTGGCGCGGCCGCATGGCATTTTTGCGCGGTCCGCGCTTGCTTTCCGAACAGTACATTTAAACCGAGATCCTCAGCTATTTTACACTTTTTCAAAATCCAAAATATAAGAGGCGATTTTCTAAACAATTCTTCTTCTTCAAAACGATTGGTAAGTAACTTCCACTGTATTTTCCCTACTTTTTAACATCTTTAAACATAATTTCAATTTCAAAACAAGGATTTTAATGGGGGAATTGGGAGTTTAGAGTAGAGCTAGGGTTTATAGATTTGGGGGTTTTGGACATCGATTTGGGGTCCGATTTCAAAATAAATCATATAATTGAACTCGTGAGGGAATTGATAATCGGATTTTGGTCTGAACCCCGAGTTTTGACCTCGTGGGCCCGGGGACATTTTGGGAACTTTTGATCAAAACTTTGGGAAAACTATTTTTATGCATTCAAACCAATTCATTTAGTGTTTACTAAAGTAATTGAAACAATTGTGATTAGATTCGAGCGAGTTGGAGGTTGAATCACGCGGCATGGCAATAGTTGAGAGTTAAGCGAGCTTCAAGACTCTAAGGTAAGTGTTTGATCTATCCTAGCTTGAGGGAATAGGATTTATGTGCTAGTTGCAATGTGATCGAGTGCGGTGTATGGGTTGTGGTGACGAGCATCCATTGTCACGACCCCAATCCCGATCGTGATGGCGCCCAACACAACTGCTAGTCAAGCCCGAGCATTTACACTCTCATTCCGAGCATGAAGCTCAAATCAATTACCGTAATATTATTATCAACAACAAAGCTAAACTGAATAATCACCAAAGATCTAGGGTCACGAGTCTAAAGCCTCTAAACATGATCGGATAACAATATCTAAACCAAATACTCAAGTCTGAAAAGTGTATATACAAAGGAAAAACTGAAATAAGAAGAGAAGCCAGGTCCTGCGAACGCCAGCAGCTACCTCAGCAACTCGGATAAATACTGATAAAAGATGAAGTGCTCGTATATCCCTCCTGTGTACCTGAATCTGCACACAAAGGTGCAGGGAGTAGGGGTGAGTACTAAGTACTCAGTGAGTAATAAATATATAAAAGCAGCTAAAAGTAGGAAATTCACAGAATACCATAATATGAAGCTAAACTACAGTCCGAATCTCCTACGAACTAGCATCAACAGTACAATATAGCTACCACATAAAAATTCAACAAATAAGATGCAATGCTATGCACATAACCGCTACGGCGTGTAGCCCGATCCATTTAACATCGACGGCGCTCACTGGGGGTGTGTACAGACTCCGGAGGGGCTCCTACAGCCCAAGCGCAATACTGCTGCGGCGTGTAGCCCGACCCTCAAATCAACCGCTGCGGCGTGCAGCCCGATCCTCATGTAAACCGCTGCAGCGTGCAGCCCGATCCATCCTCAGTCCACATAAATCAGATAAGTCACAAAGACAGTTCATTTTTTTCTTAATTCCAGTTCCCAATTTATAATTTATGAAAAGTACTTTAACTTTTATTTAATTTGCAAAAACCGGTGACTTAACATTTCAATAGTGTGATTTTAAATTCCAGGACGGAGATCAATGATTAAGAAAGTACAGCTATCACAAGAATATTATCCCCTAGGGATTCTACAGGTCGGCACAATGCCCCAAACAAGGCTTACAGCCCAAAGATATGTCAACACAGTGTATTTCTCTCACTAATAGCATATTATTTATATCCGGGATGGACCAAGTCTCAATCCCCAGTCACAATCAATCCCGCACCTGCCACGGGGTGCGATCCACGCCCTAAGCGTCACAATGTGCTAAGCCGGGGTTTCGAACCCTCGGGCTACCATATACACAAACTACTCACCTCTAGCCGGACGAAGACTCGTCCGCGATGCCTTTTCCTTTGAATTTTGCCTCCGCGTGCGTAGAATCTAGTCAAACCACAACGATTATATCAAATACGGGTCAAAGAAACATAACCCTATTCAATTTACATGAAAAACTCATAATTACGCTAAGTTGGTAAAAACCGACCCCGGGCCTGCTATCCGAAAAATTCAGAAAGTTATACCAATGCGATCCTCGTCTCGCCACAAGTCCGTGCATATAAAATTTATCGAAATCGGAGTTCGAATGGCCTTTCAAATCTTAAAATATCGTTTTCAATACCTAGGCCACAATTCTTCACAATTTCTACCCAAATTCATGAAGATTGATGTTAATTCTACCATAAAATTATGTTTTTGAGTCAAGAAACTTACCTCCGATGATTATCCGATGATTTACCAGTGTTTTCCCGTGATTCTTCTCTCTAGGGCTTAAAATTGTGTTTTGGGTGAATGAACCCTCGACTATACTGTTCTGGATTTTAATTCACTGCCTGACCCAATTACTCTACGCGTTCGCGTGACCTCCCACGCATTCGCGATGTTCAGCTCCAGTTTACCCTTCTCGAACGTGATGCTCCACCACGCGTTCGCGATCTATAATCTCCCGGCCGCCGGGTTCTTCTTCTACGCGAACGCGTACACTCCCACGTGAAGCTCTCCCCTTTCCTTCTACGCGATCGCGACTCCCAGTCACACGAACGCGAAGCTTCACCCCACCTTGCCTACGCGAATGCGACGCCCTAACGCGATGCTTTAGCCCATCTGGCCTTCGCGAATGCGACTGCCTTCACGCGAACGCGAAAGCTTATTTCTTGCTGCACATACCTGCAATTTTCTGTAGGTTTTCCAAGTTTAAAATGCCCGGATGATGGTCCGAATTCATCCCGAGGCCCCCGGGACCTCAACGAAAACCACCAACTTACTCCAAAATATGATACGGACTTGTTCCAAATCATAAAAACACCATCCTAAACATCAAAATCACCATTTACACACGGATTCAAGCCTAAGTTTCTTCAAAACTTCAGAAACCAACATTCAATCCAAAACTCGATCAAACGACGTCCGAATGACCTGAAAATTTGCAGACATATCCAAAATCACATAACGAAGATACAGAAATTGTCGGAATTCCATTCCGACCCCCGGATCAAAATCTCACCTACCGTCCGGTTTTCGCCAAAATTCAACCTTAGCCAATTCAAGCCTAAAACTACACCGGACCTCCGAATTCGATTCCGATTGCTCTCCTAAGTCATAAGTGATCCCCCGAAACTAGTCGAATCATCAGAATCCGATTCCGAGCACTCTAACTCAATAGTCAACTCTAAGTTGACTTCCCATATTCAAGCTTCCTTCAAACATGCTATTTGTTTCATTTTCAACCCGAATTACTCCTAACTCACCCGATATACTCTAATACTGATATAAAAGCATAAAATATGTAAATTCAAGGTAAAGGGGTGGTAATTTCCGTAACGACGGGCCGGGTCGTTACATTCTCCCCAACTTAAACAAATGCTCGTCCTCGAGCGTACCCAGAGTTGTACTAGAAGCAACCCAATAGTTGAATGACCTTACCAAGCATATATGCGGGGTGGTATCACGTCACCCTATCTATCATACATCTGATAGCACAATATAGCTGAACTTCCACAGTTTATCTGGAACATAGACCACATTGCACTTCGGTGAGATCACATAATGTATCAAACGACCCAGTCACTCGAGACGATGCCTTCTAATCACAACAATTTCCCGCAATAACCAAATACTAACTGAAAACCTTTTTCATTAGCTAAAATCTATTCCAATACCTTCATATCCTACCCACGGCAGCTGAAACATGCGATATATTGAATCCATTTCTCAGGTCATCCATTTATGAATCCATTTCCCTTTTTAACTTGTACCACAATAGATTTAGGAGCCAAACCTCGATATTACCTTTCTAACGAGCTGAAATCACATATGCTCACTCTCATTAGTGACTCAAATGATCCTTTCAGTTATAACACACCGCACTGGTGACATGACATCTCAAACACCAGCCTAAGCCGCGACGAGCACAACACAGGCTCCAATAGAAATGTCTGAATATACTCAAATCATGACAACTAACTCAAACCTGAGAGCTGTAATTTAATTCCTCCGTACGATCATACATAGGACTGAGATCTCGTCTCACATTATAAAAATAGAGTACCTGAATTCTCCTCGAAAGGTCATAACATCATATGGCCTTGCCACAACTTATGATTCCATCCAAACACTATTACCTATGAAGCACCTCAAGTTATCTCATCATGCTCAAAACAGTCAACCACGCACAGATCTAGGTCTGAACTCAAGCAATCAATATCACCCACGGTGAAACAATTAATATACGCCATCAAATCTTGTAAGGACACAACCGATGCGCCAGTCGCCGAGCGACACCTAACACTGACTTTCCTCAGAGACTAGGAAGTATACTATGCAATGTAACCTATAGAAAAAAAAAACTATGCTCCATATTACACGGTTACAGCGTGCAACCTGCTCAATATGACATACCCGTGGCGGCGTGCCACCCGATCCAGATACCATACCTGTGGCGGCGTGCCACCCGATCCAAATAACCTGTGGCGGCGTGCCACCCGATCCACGCAAAACTCTCACAAAAAGAAATGCACAACGAGTCAGATTGCTCATTACAACAAACATATATAGCCTCAAGCTCGGCCACAAGATACGCATCCGACAAAGTTCCCCAAGACCAGAACTGAATTAATGGTAGAAACCTTTGCACTGATATTCGCCACGAAGGCCCCACCGACAAAGCAATACCTACCAGCCGTCCGCTGGTCCTGGTACAACTACCCTGATGGAGCATACTCTGATGCACTCTGCTACGCAATTTGTGCCATTTCCGACATAGTCCATATCACATTAGTCTAGGCAACCTGACTTATGACAACCAGTTTGAAATCAAGTCTCATAACCCAAATTCATCATATCAAGCTGAGGGAGAGCCATTAGGGCTTCCAATTCCCAATGATCGCTAAACGGTGCCGATACACACGATATACAACCACTGTATAGGCGGATTAACTGCATATAGCACCTGAATCACTATGCCTGATTCCACACTCCACTGTGCGAATACATAACACACATCAAGCATCCGTTCATACCACGAAAGTCATTCAAAAAGTTTTCCTATGCCATCAACAATTCAATCATCACCATCGATCCAACAAGAGAATACCACCATACCACTAGATATTATCAGTTTATAGCACCTTGTCCCTTTTTGACCATATACCTTGCCAAATCACTAGAATAGCAGTATCATTTTTTTTCCTTAATCACCAGAAAGATCGATTCTTAGATTCACCTGCAGCTGCTCGCACTGCTCAATAATTTTTAATGACTCCCTGTATATTATGAACTGATCTCAAAGCCTTGAACATGCCATTATCAATCTTCCATAACACATCGCATATACCATACCACATTAAGATAACATGGAACTTCTATCCCTTTCCTACGCCGCAAACATCGACGCACTTAACTAGTCAAGGACCTTCATGATCCCATATAGAAGAAAAGTCATTACACATTGCATGCCTCGTATACCGACAGGAATATACTCACTTTCAAACCACGGTAGAACACATCACAAACTCTTTCTCCCAATCTATTGCATAAGTTTAACTGTCAGGACTGAGTCCTTCTACCCACATCGAGCTACGCAACTGCCAGCACTCAAGAGCTTTGTTGTACAATATCTGCAAGACTCATTACTTCGAACACCTACCAAGAATTAATCGTATCCTTATCACACCGTTTCAATTTATCAACAAGTTGTTCCATTTGCCCAATTTCCTTTCTAATTCATCTTTAATTTAATATTAGCCTTTACTGTAGCACTACAATATCTCAACTCATGTTACCACATGAGGCTCATACACAAGACTACACGGTCTCAGGCTCACATGCCGCTGAATACTCTCTTAATGTTTCCCAGAAGTACCACATTCTACAATACTTTATTTTGAAGAACTTCCTGCGATTTGGAATTCGTTATCATTACCTCCCAATACGGATACATAAAATCCCATCATTCACATAACCTAACACAAGTCTTGATTCCTTCTAACGAAACCACCGTCTTTAGCCATATACACAATCTTAATACACCTGACTGTTACAAGAAATATCTTGAACACCGCAAATCCATTCTCAGGCATCATTCACCCTTATTCAATTATAATTCAACTGGCTTATTAAACAAAATCACTCGTGCCTTGTTAGAACTCTGGCACCACAGAACATGATTACATATAGATGCATTTAGCTATCTTTCTTTCCTATACACCGAACATTCTTTACCAACAACAATTCAAAACATCCTATTATTCTTCATATCTACGAAGCACCATAACCTTTATCAGAATTTCCCAATATACTTAGAGACAGAATCAACATAGCACACAACGGTGCAATCAGTTAATCAATAACAACCTCCCCAACTTGGCTCGGAGCCATACATCAAAGCACTTTTAGCCGCTCATAGCATTCTTTACTCAAATGATGCCACGATGTTATGGTGAGATTAAACTCAAGTCATTTACAAGCTTGACAAAGACTCGAATCATCAGAGACCTTAACCCTTCTGCAATTCTTGCATTTATACACACACACCACAGTTAAGCCTACTCTATTTAGGTGACAGAAATCTTTTCTAAGTCCCAAATTTTTCAAAAATTTCGGCAGAGTTTCCTTTGTAAATTGGCCTATCCACCTGCCAGAGAATCGCCAAACCATTCTAACAATACATCCACAACTCAACAAGACATCACAATGCATTTCAACAACATTAAATCTCAATACTATATGGATCATATTATCACAAATTATACCTGAACCTGCGCTACACCTGCTCGCATCATAACACATATCAAATACCCTTTAATTACACATCCGAATCCACCCACCTACTTTGCATCAATCTAGTATTTCAGTACAACACCTTCCACCAGGATATACATAGCATAATCACTTTAGTCTTCCTGAGTCTAAACTCGTTTTACTACACATAAGGCACTTTACCTTCCAACTAAGAGATATGATAAATATTCACCATGCCCATAGCTCGGGGCTACACAACAGATTACAATAAGGATCTAACACCTGACAGCTCGTACATTATTAAGCTTCCATTTCCACTGTTAGGGACAACACCGATCACGCGAAATTTCATAATACCAGTTTGTAAAATCAGCACCGGGGTGCTCAAGTCATAGACAAAGATCTAGCCTCAAGTCCTCCCGACTGGCCCAACATGAACTCACGGAGATTATAACTCGTCCCTCGATCGGGAAATCACAATCCATCAAGGCAATCATATTACTGAGCGTTCGAGTGCGCGTACAGGCGTATGGAAGGAATTTCCAAGAATTATATCTCAAGCTGAATCAAGCACGCACGATAAGAATTCCAAGAAATGTGAAGTGTTTCCTAATGGTTTGAAGCCTCCCGAGGATAAGTACAGGCGTCCCCGTATCGATCCACAAGACTCTACCAACCGGCTCAAGACTCATGAGGCCTAGTAACCTAAGCTCTGATACTAACTTGTCACGACCCCAATCCCGATCGTGATGGCGCCCAACATAACTGCTAGTCAAGCCCGACCATTTACACTCTCATTCCGAGCATGAAGCTCAAATCAATTACCGTAATATTATTATCAACAATAAAGCTAAACTGAATAATCACCCAAAGATCTAGGGTCACGAGTCTAGAGCCTCTGAACATGATCGGATAACAATATCTAAACCAAATACTCAAGTCTGAAAATTGTATATACAAAGGAAAAACTGGAATAAGAAGAGAAGCCAGGTCCTGCGAACGCCAGTAGCTACCTCAGCAACTCGGATAAATACTGATAAAAGCTGAAGTGCTCGTCTATCCCTCCTGTGTACCTGACTCTGCACACAAAGGTGCAGGGAGTATGGGTGAGTACTAAGAACTCAATGAGTAATAAATATATAAAAGCAGCTGAAAGTAGGAAATCCACAGAATACCACAATATGAAGCTAAACTACAGTCCGAATCTCCTACGAACTAGAATCAATAGTACAATATAGCTACCACATAAAAATTCAACAAATAAGATGCAATGCAATGCACATAATCGCTACGGTGTGTAGCCTGATCCATTTAACGTCGACGGCGCTCACTGGGGGTGTGTACAGACTCCGGAGGGGCTCCTATAGCACAAGTGCAATACTGTTGCGGCGTGTAGCCCGACCCTCATATCAACCGCTGCAGCGTGCAGCCCGATCCTCATGTAAACCGCTGCGGCGTGCAGCCCGATCCATCCTCAGTCCACATAAATTAGATAAGTCACAAAGACAGTTCATTTTTTTCTTAATTCCAGTTCCCAGTTCATAATTTATGAAAAGTACTTTAACTTTTATTTAATTTGCAAAAACCGGTGACTTAACATTTCAATAGTGTGATTTCAAATTCCAGGACCTGAGATCAATGATTAAGCAAGTACAGCTATCATAAGAATATTATCCCCTAGGGATTCTACGGGTCGGCACAAGGCCCCAAACAAGGCCTATAGCACATAGATATGTCAACACAGTGTATTTCCCTCACTAATAGCATATTATTTGTATTCGGGATGGACCAAGTCTCAATCCCCAGTCACAATCAATCCCACACCTGCCACGGGGTGCGAGCCACGCCCTACTAGCGTCACAATGTGCTAAGGCGGGGTTTCGAACCCTCAAGCTACCATATACACAAACTACTCACCTCTAGCCGGCCGAAGACTCGTCCACGATGCCAAGATTATATCAAATACGAGTCAAAGAAATATAACCCAATTCAATTTACATGAAAAACTCATAATTACGTAAGTTGGTAAAACCCCGACCCCGGGCCCGCTGTCCCAAAAAATTAAGAAAGTTATACCAATGCGATCCTCGGCTCGCACGAGTCCGTGCATATAAAATTTATCGAAATCGGAGTTCGAATGGCCTTTCAAAACTTAAAATCTCGTTTTCAATACCTAGGCCACAATTTTTCACAATTTCTACCAAAATTCATGAAGATTGATGTTAATTCTACCATAAAATTATGTTTTTGAGTCAAGAAACTTACCTCCGATGAATATCCGATGATTTCCTAGTGTTTTCCCGTGATTTCTTCTCTCTAGGGCTCAAAATTGTGTTTTGTTTGAATGAACCCGCGACTACATTGTTCTGGATTTTAATTCACTGCATGACCCAATTACTCTAGGTGTTCGCGTGACCTCCCACGCGTTCGTGATGCTCAGCTCCAATTTTCTCTTCGCGAACGCGACGCTGAATCACGCATTCGCGATGCATAATCTCCCAGCCGCCGGGTTCTTCTTCTACGCGAACGCGTACACTCCCACGCGAACACGAAGCTCTCCTCTTACCTTCTACGAGATCGCGACTCCCAGTCACGCGAACGCGAAGCTTTACCCCACCTTGACTACGCGAACGCGAAGCCCTAACGCGATGCTTTAGCCCATCTGGCCTTCGCAAACGCGACTGCCTTCACGCGAACACGAAAGCTTATTTCTTGTTGCACAGACCAGCAATTTTCTGCAAGTTTTTCCATGTTTAAAATGCCCGAATGATGGTCCGAATTCATCCCGAGACCCCCGGGACCTCAACGAAAACCACCAACTTACTCCAAAACATGATACGGACTTGTTCCAAATCATAAAAACACCATCCTAAACATCAAAATCACCATTTACACACGGATTCAAGCCTAAGTTTCTTCAAAACTTCTGAAACCAACATTCAATCCAAAACCAGACCAAACGACGTCTGAATGGCCTGAAAATTTGCAGACATATCCAATATCACATAACGAAGCTACAGGAACTGTCTGAATTCCATTCCGACCCCCGGATCAAAATCTCACCTACCGTCCGGTTTTCGCCAAAATTTAACCTTAGCCAATTCAAGCCTAAAACTACACTGGACCTCCGAATTCGATTTCGATTGCTCTCCTAAGTCATAAATGATCCCCCGAAACTAGTCGAATCATCAGAATCCGATTCCGAGCACTCTATCTTAATAGTCATTTCTAGGTTGACTTACCATATTCAAGTTTCCTTCAAACATGCTATTTGTTTCATTTTCAACCCGAATTACTCCTAACTCACCCGATATACTCTAATACTGCTATAAAAGCATAAAATATGCAAATGCAAGGTAACGGGGTGGTAATTCCCGTAACGACGGGCCGGGTCGTTACATCCATACACTAGCGTCTAGCACGACCGTGAGTCGTTTGTCGATATCTATTATCGGTTGTTTTTAAGATGAAATCTTGAACCCTTGTCGGGTTGTGAAATTGATCACTGTTTTCCCTTGCCGGGACTTTATTGTGAAGTTGATTATTGTTTCCCTTGCCGGGGTCTTGTTGTGATGATTATTGTGTCCCTTATCGGGACGGTTCATGATTATTGTTTTCATTCTTTTACCATTAAATGTGATTGTTATTTGGGTGAGGGGGAGTAATAATGCACGAAGGGTGATTCCGTGCCTTGTTTATTGATTTTGCACGAAGGGTAATGCCGTACCTTATTTTATTGATTATGCACAAAGGATCATGCCGTGCCTTATATTATTGATTATGCACGAAGGGTAATGTCGTGCCTTGTTATTGATTATGCACGAAGGATCATGCCATGCATTGTGATATTGATTAAGCACAAATGAACATTCTGTGCCGCTGTTATTTGAACCATGCACGAAGGATCATGCCGTGCCATGGATGTGAGGATGAGAGTAAAAGCACGAAGGGTGATGCGCCGTGCATCTATTTGATATTCCTTATTTTGATATTAACTATTTTCATTATACTCTGATTTTCTTTACTGATTTAATAGATGTTGCTAATTTTGTGTTTTCCCCTATTATGATATTTCTTGTTTAATTTGTTACTTGGTATTCATGTTATCTTATGGTGTGTACATATATAGAACTGCACAGGTTTATGTGAGTGTCTGGTCCTAGGCTTGTCACTACTTCATCGGGATAGGCCAGGCACTTACCAGCACATGGGGTCGGATTATGCTGATACTGCATTTCTGTGCATTTTTGCATAGGTCCAGGTTTAGAACAGGAGCAGCAGCAGCAGTAGAGTATTCGTGGGAGTTGAGCATTTCGAGACTGAGGTAGCTTGCAGGCGTCCGCAGGCCCGGCGTCTCTTCTATTTTACCTATGTTATTTGTTGTGGTCTCATTGTTCCGAGACAGACAGATATTTATCATTTTCTTTCGGAACATTATGTGTAGTATTCATTAGTAGTTCGTGAGTTGGTGACTACACATATTGGGTAGAGGATTTCATCAGTGTTTTACCTTAGTATTATTCATCTCTATTTAGAAAGACTTCTGTATTTATTAAATTGAGTAATTATTTCTCTTGTTATTAAGTATGATTATAAAAATGATGATATGAACAGGATAATGTTGAATGAATTGGCTTGCCTAGCTACCACGAGTAGACGCCATCACGATCCCGATGACGGGGGAAAATCCGGGTCGTGACAAGTTGGTATCAGAGCTCTAGGTTACATTGGTCTCACCACTCACGAACAAGCTTAGTAGAGTTTGAGGGGTAGGTACGGAGACGTCTGTACTTGTCCTCCAGAGTCTATTGTGTTAGGAAAGAATCTCTCATTTATTCCTTCTTGTCGTCCGATTTGTTCCTCAAATACTGACTGAATTTCTACTCTGTCCTTTCGCAGATGGTGAGGACACGCGCTTCTTCATTCGTTGATCAGCAGCCTGAGCCCCAGGCAGCTCCCGTGAGGGGCAGGGGCCGAGGCCGTATCGGAGGCCGTGGTAGGCGCAGAGCTCAGCCCTAGGTAGCAATTCCAGAGGTGGAGCCTCATGTTGAGATTGGTGAGGAGGTTCTAGTCCCAGCAGCTCCAGTGGGCCCAGCTCAGGTCCCATGGGAGGTCTTATTTACCACGGATCTTCGGGAGGCTCTGGTCAGAATAGCGGGTTTTATGGACAGCGTTGCCAGAGCATGCTTATTACCAGCTGCACCATGTGCTTCTCAGGCTGGAGGAGGGGTCTAGACTCCTGTTGCACATACTTCGGAGGTAGTAGCTCCCCAGCCACAGCCACCAGTGGTTCAGCCAGCTGTGGCCACTCAGTCAGGTACCACAGCTCAGGACGGAGATGGAGCGGCCATGACTTCTGATTTTCTATGGAGACTTGATCGGTTCTCCAAGGTGTTTACCACTACTTTTAGTGGTGCCACATCAGAAGATCCTTAAGACTTCTTATTCAGTTGCCACGAGATTCTCAAGACTATGGTGTCACGACCCTAGTTCACCAATCGTGAACATGTCGTGATGGCACCCAGTCCCCACGACTAGGTAAGCCTAACACGTTGCGGAATATACAAGTTATGAACGTTAAAGATAAGATAACAGCGGAATAATATAAATAAAGTGTAATCTGTGCCGTTTGGCACATAGACCCGTCAAGAACACACTGTATATAACACCACCAAGACCCGGAATCCCACGGATAACACAGACTAAAAGAGAAATACAACTATGGCTCTATGTGTAAAGAGTATCTAAACAACGAAAGAAAGGAGAAACATCTACCAAAACTATCAGAATAGAAGGAGAGCCTCCGGATCCACGGACGTAGCAGATCGTACCTCGAGGTCTCCAAATGTGCTGCTGATATCACTTAGTATGAGCCTGTCCTAATGTACCTGGATCTGCACAACAAAAGTGTGCAGAAGAGTAGCATGAGTACACCACGGCGGTACTCAGTAAGTGCCAAGCCTAACCTCGATGGAGTAGTGACGAGGAAGGTCAGGGCCCTACTGAGAGAAATCAATAATAAAGTGACAATAACAATAATGAGCAGTTTAAATGACAATAATCTTTAAATAACAACAATAAGGTGATTACTGCAACCATCTACAAGTAAACTAACAACAAGTAACAACTCAATTAACAAGTCTAGGACCTGTGGGAATTGAACCCACAATCCCATAAACAGTACCCCTGGGTCTCCGGGAATCGAACCCGCAGCCCATGTCGCAATGATATATCAATAACTCAGGACCTATGGGAATCGAACCCACAGTCCCCTTGACAGTACCTCTGGGTCTCCGGGAATCGAACCCGCAGCCCATGTCTCAATAAATAATCAATAACTTAGGATCTCTGGGAATCGAACCCGCAATCCCTACCAATAACTCGGGATCTCGGGAATCGAACCCGTAGTCCATACCAATAACTCAGGATCTCGGGAATCGAACCCGTAGTCCCTACCAATCCGGGAATTGAACCCGCAGTCCACAAACACAACAAATAAAGAAAACGCTCACAGAAAACATAATATGCTTAACTACAACTTCACCGAGGACTAGTGCCAACAATTATCAAGAAGTTCAAGTAGGACAATTAGGCAATTAGACGGATAAATCCTACCTAATCATGCTTCCCTAACGAATACCAGGGTAAATGTCACAATTTAATAAATTAAGAACAGGAATATCACGAATTGAACAATTCAAGTAAAGTGAGTTACAACAACCAGCACATGTACACGCCCGTCACCTCGCGTACAAGGCATTTAAACTATCACATAATATCCTAGGGGTAAAGGTTCCCCCACACGAGGTTAGACAAGCCACTTACCTCGACTCCGGTGCAAAACCGCTAAGAGACAATTCTCTTGCCACGAATGTTGGCCTCCACAGGTATAGTATCTGATAAAAATCAATAGAATCACATCAAAATTGGCCAATTGGGCATTCCCAATCAAAATAACTCAAAATACACCAAAACCCACAAGTTGCCAAAACCCGACTTTTGGTACGCTTCTCGAAAAATTACAAAAGTTATATATTCGGGTTCCTTATCTCAACACGAGTCCGTGCATATAAAATTTATCGAAATCGGACTCCGTTTGCCCATTCAAATCAAAGGTTTTCAAAAATTTAGGCCTAGGGCTCAAACCCACCTTTAATCTCTCATTTTCAGTGAAATAATCACGGATTTCATGATAAACCAACGAATTAAGGTCAAGAAACTTACCCCCGATGATTTCCCGATGATATCCCAGCGTTTCCCCTTCAATTTCCTCTCTTGGAGCTCAACAATGGCGGTTTTTGTGTGTTAGGCCGCAAGTGAAATGTTCTGGACTTAAAGTCACTGCCAGGCCAATTTACTCTACGCGATCGCAGCACTGGGCTTGCGATCGCGATGCACAAAATCATGGGCGGCCTATTTTCCTCTACGCGATCGCGTGGTCCTGGACGCGATCACAGTGATCAACCTGGCCATTCAACGCGATCGCATCACCTTGACCGCAATCGCACTGTTTTCGATTAACACCCTACGCGATCGCATCCCTCGCATCGCGTTCGCGAAGAACAACTCCCAGTTCTTACTCCGCTACCCTACGCGATTGCAGACTCAACCTCGCGATCGCAGAGCTTCCCAAATTCACCCTACGCGATCGCAGACTCCCCCTCGCGATCGCAGGGCCCAATAATTTCCTCTTATGCGATCGCATGAGCAGCTTCGCGATCGCGAAGCACAAAAATTCTCTGCAATATTGCAGCAGAACCAGCGGTGCAATTGGCACCAAAATGGTCCGTTTGGACCCCCGAATTCATCCCGAGGCCCCCGGGACCCCAACGAAAACCACCAACCTACTCGAAAACATGATACGAACTTATTCCAATCATAAAAACGCGTCTAACAACATCAAAACCCATAATTCACAACGAATTCAAGCCTAAATTTCTTAAAACTTTCCGAATTGCATATCCGATCTAAAACCCAACCAAACGACGTCCGAATGACCTGAAAATTTGCGGACATATCCAAAATCACATAACGAAGCTACAGAAATTGTCGGAATTCCATTCCGACCCTCGGATCAAAATCCCACCTATCGTTCGGATTCGCCAAAATTTTAAACTTCGGCATTTCAAGCCTAATTGAGCTACGGACCTCCAAAATACATTCCGAACGCGCTCCCAACCCCGAAATCTCCTAACGGAGCTAATGGAACCATCGGATTTTTGTTCCGAGGTCGTCTTAAAACTATTTCGGCTACGGACCATTTTCCAACTTTAAAGTTCTCATTTAGGGACTAAGTGTCCCAAAATGCTCTAAATTTCAGAACCGACTCTCCCGGCAAACCACAATAGCAGAAATGAACTTAGGGAAATAGTTAAATTGGGGATTGGGGCGTAATTTTCTAAAACAACCGGCCGGGTCGTTACATATGGTAATAGTGGAATCCAATGGAGTTGACTTCTGTACATTCAGGCTTTCAGGATCCGCCAAGACTTGGTGGAGAGATTACTGTTTGACTCGACCAGTAGGGTCTCCGTCTTTAACATGGGACCAGTTTGTAGAGTTATTTCAGGAGAAGTTTCTCCCTGTTACTCAGCGGGAGGCACTTCGGAGGAAGTTTGATCGCCTCCAGTAGGGTACTATGACTGTCACCCAGTATGAGACGAGGTTTGTTGATCTGGCGTGTCGTGCGGTTGTGATACTCCCCACAGATCGTGAGAGGGTCCGCAGGTTTATAGATGGGCTTAATCAGCCGATTAGACTTCAGATGGCCATGGGAGTTGGGAGTGATATATCTTTTCAGGAGGCAGCTAATGCGGCTCGTAGAGTTGAGATGGCTCTTGCTCGGGGAGGTGGTTATCCTTCTGACAAGAGGCCTCGTCATTCCGGCAGATTTAGTGGTTCTTCTTCTGGAGGTAGGGAATCTTTTGATAGGGGCTAGTCTTCTAGACCTTTTCATTCAGCCCTTCAGGATTCACATGGTGTGGTTCATGTGATCGTGGGTTTCGTGAGCAGTATTCAAATCAGCCTCCCATTAGTGCTCAGCCTCTTTAGAGTGTTCGTGGGGGCCATTCAGGTCATCAGGGTCAACAGTCTCAACACCCAAAGTGTTATTACAGTTGTGGTGACCCAAGTCATCTTGTCAGGTTTTTCCCTCGAGCAGCGGGCAACACTTAGCTGTGGGGTCCTCGCCCCATGATTCAGGCCCTAGCTGACCCACAGCCTGCCCAGCCAGCCAGGGGCAGGGGTAGAGATCGTAGAGGTGGAGGTCGAGACCGTAGAAATGGAGACCGTCCCACTAGAGGTAGAGGTCAGCCAGTGGACGACTGTCCCAGAGATGTAGCTCAGAGGGGAGGTGTCGATCCCCGATTTTATGCTTTACCAGCTAGGCCAGAGGCAAAGGCATCAGATGCTGTGATTACAGGTACCATTATTGTTTGTGACAGAGGTGTTTCAGTATTATTTGACCCTGGGTCTAAATATTCATATGTGTCTTCCTACTTTGCACCGTATCTGGTTGTGCCTAGCTATGCCCTGGATACTCCAGTTTATG